>CM043708.1:893203-1174377 GCA_023969325.1 Oryzias curvinotus
ATTAATTTTAGCTTCATTTGTCACGTGTGGACAAGATGTTAAAGTCTGATATGGATTCCTTGTAAATATTCCACTGCCAGCATATACAGTGTGTGTGTATTTTTTTTAATTATGTTATTAATCCAATGGATAAACCAGAGGTCAGCAACCTCTAAAAGAACTATTTGGTCCAGTTTCTTACTGACAAAACTGAGTCAGAGTCACAAAATCTGACTACTCTTTTTATTAAAATACACTTTTTTTGCAGCCATTAGGCCATTTATTTATATCATGTAGCTTTTTAATTTGTTATAATATTTAAACGCTAACAGTGTTGTATTTTTTAAATAGGCTATATAACAGTATTGATTTATTTTAATCTGACAGCAGCACATTTTAATTATTTTACAAAATAAGATTCAATGTAAAAAGATCCTCCTAGTAGTAGCAGTAAATCTAGTTGGAACTATTTTTGTGCAATTCTGTCACTTAAGAAATTTGTTTCTGAACAAAAACTATAGGCTGTGCAGAAGAAGATAAGAACATGTTTTTTAAACGTAATCTAATAAATGAAAAGTTCAGACAATAGAAATAATCATCATTCTACTCAGGTCATCTGACATGTGTGCATTTTGGAAGATTGATAAAACACATAAGGCCTCCTACTTTAGTGTCATGTCAGTAGTAGGTTACATTTTTATTTATTTAACTATCTTAAGATCACCTCATTAAAAGATAAACTTAAATGCGGTAGCAAAAGGTAACTGGAAATCTCATTATTGATTCACACTAAGAAACAAATCAGGCTAGTTTGAAGCTCTATGCAAAAACTTCTGGTGAAACATCTGAACAAAAGAACATTTTTAATAAACACAACAACTTAAACTCATGACTACAACTCATACAACAATATATACCAAGCCTCCGTTCTTGAGCGACGTCACATGCTCAAGAACCCGCATTTGTTGCGTTCTTGAACGCGTGTCTCGTGTGTCCGTATAGCTTAACACAGTCTGCAGCTCTTCCAGAAAGAAAAACCAGTCAGAACAAATGTGACAGACCTTCACATTCAAAGCTAGGAGCGGATTTACGCAAGTCAGGTCAGGAGAGGCATGTCGAGCCTTTCACGCTGACAGGAAACACTATTTAACTCTAAGGTCTGAAAACAACCAGGAGTCCACAAGGCTCACTGCTGTGACAGCAACACACCGAGTAATAAATGTGTTAAAAAAAACAACCACAAAACGTCCTCTCAGCAGAAAGCCTGATAGAGGCGGGGAAGAGCAGGAGAACATAAAGCAAGCAGCTGCCTTTATGCTGTCCCTCAAAGTGAATTATTGTAAATGACTAATGTCTGGCCACTCACTGATTAGCTGCGTGCGGCTGGAAGAGGCAGCAGCTGATTCCACTCTGAAGCTGCCGATGGTAAATCCTCAAAGGACAGGGAAAAATAAAAACTTCTCAAAGACATCACTGCGATTCGTCTCACCGGGATGACTCATTTTCAGACTCTCAGCTTCCACAACAGCGTCCTTCTATTTTTAAAATGACACGCGCCTTGTGTGAAACAGCAGACGTGTTTCTGATTCTGTCCGAGAGAAGTTTATCTGGACATTTAAAGACCCACTCCAATAAAAATGGTGTTTTTGGTGTTTTTAATATATTCTTGTTCCATCATTCTGATGATGGAGGACCTACACTATATGGTTGCTCCACGCCAACGGTCCCGCCCACACCTCAGAGGTGAATTTCTAATGAACTACTGCTGCTCTGCAGAAACTATGTCCTAGAAAAAAACCTGATGTTTTTTATTTTGGCTTCAGCGACATAATCATAATTAAAATAACACTTAGAAATAGATCAAAAGCTGATCAGAATGGGTCTCTAAGATAGTCTAGGCCAAGCTAGCAGTGATTTTTTTTACAAGCTCTGTCATTTTTACAACGCTCAACAAATAAATAACAACAGGGTTTCTGTTATTAGGAGTTGGCAAATGTCAACTTTGTGGAAAATGCCCACCAGTGAGGCTCTGATTTGGAGCTGCAAACGCTGAGTTCTCTTCAAAAGAGATGCTAAATGATCCCTCTGCTGTCAGGAGAAGCATGGACCCATTATGTGAAGTCAACATGAAGGCTAACATGGCAGACAGACGAGATACAACAACAACAAAAAAAGGCTTCTCAGGCATAAGTGACTGCTATGATATGAGAAAGACATGTGGCTCCAGAAAAAAAGTGTTCCATCAGCAGCCTGAAGGAGCAACAAGAAGAGGAGGCAGCAGTTGTTATATGTGATTGGTAGCTCAGACTGCTGGCAGGGTCAGTGATGGAGAGAATGCCAGAAGTGTGTGTGCGATTGATTGGAGCGGTGCAGTATGTCATCACGGAGCAATCAGCTGTACGATGACAACGGTGGTGTGCGAGGTCAAGCGAGTCACAACTGCCACCCTAAAGAGCAGAAGCCTTAGAGCATTTACCTCCACTTTTTGTTGGCTCCATTTGTCCACATGCAGCTTCTTCATCTCCAATTTTCCTGTTTTTAATGAATTTAGTGAAATATGACTTTAAAGGAGTCTTAGCGTGTTTTTTCAAACCTGATCAGTCTACATCCACCAGGGATTATTGCCTTAGTCAAAACTGTCCTTACGGGTGGATCCAGACAATCCCGTATGGGGCACACAGGTGGCCAGGACTGAATATTAAAACTGTACAACCCATACCCAATTGGACGAAAATGTTCATTCACATGTTTCTATGGGCATTCGAGGGCCGTAGTGAACACTTATAAGGGTCACATATAGCATATAGATGAAAATCGGTCGTACGTGAATATATGTTGAAAAAGTGAGAAAAGCTGTAGGTGACATTTTCACAGAATAAACCCCTTTAAAAACGAATAGACCACACAAAGAGAACGTAAATCAACGTAGAACATGAACTGTCAATGCTTATTGTGTTGTTTATATGCAATTCCTTAGTGATTTGTGCGTCAATCACATAACTTGAAGGTAATATGTGTGCTGTATACACACATCAGTGGTATGCGTGAAAAGTCTGTTAGACATACATGGAAATGTGCGTGTGCATCTGCCACGTAATAATTTCGTATCAACTACATAAAATACGCATACACTGCATAATTCTCAGCTGACCAAAAAATTTGAACAACTCAAAACTGAATTCACAGTAAGACCCGTCGGCCAAAATCCTCAATGGACATCTGTGCACATCGACAAATGACAAACGCAAAAAACATTTATGAATTACGTTCATGGATCAGGAAAGACTGACATATGTAGAAAAGGCACAAAACGTACATAATGGTTGTAGGACATGGCCTTGAGTAAAGGTGAAGTACTCTAGGTGAGATGCAGGCGTTTTAGTGATGTCATTGTGGTGTTGTGGCTTTCTTTGACAGAATTCTTTGGAGGAACTACAAGGTAGCTTTTAGGGTGACGTCATGGGCGAATGCTGAGTAACGAAACACAGAAAAGCATGTGGAAGCGTTTTCAGATGTGCTGTGACCTTTCTTTTTTTCTGTTTGATAACACGACAATTGTTTGTTTATATTTGTCCGCGGCTCAGCTCATCTCTTCTTACATTCCTACTCTGTTTACATCGGCAACGGTGGCCGTTTTGGTCCAGCTGCTGGGGAACAGATTGTATTCAGACTGAGGAATCTTTATAGCGGGCCGAACCGAGATCACCCCCAGAGATGGGTCAGAGAGCGGTTCTGGATCCCAGATCCAGGGTCCACTTGGGTGTATTGAGATCAGAAATTTGTTCCAGATTATCAGGGGAAACAAACTCTTGTTAACTTTAAGCGGACTAAATGTGTCCAGTCTGGATACACCCTAAGCCTTAAACTCCACTAGGTCATTCTTAATGGGGTCAAAATACTTAAAGGGCCACACCTCCTTTTTAATTTTCATGTCTTTTAGAAAACCTGGACATAAAACAGGCTGAAGTGATCCCACATTTCACCTATTTACACTGAGCAGAATAAATTCTTACCTCCTCTTTATTCTTATGAGTTAAAGGAAAAGTGGTGACACTAAAAAGAAAAATATTTGCGTATCAGAAAATTCAGTCAGATGATCTGACCCCTGTTTTTCAGCTAAAAATAAAATGATCATTTAAAACATGTCCTCACAGTACAGCTGTTACGCATCTACATGATAAAATGGAAAGTTTAACTTTTTTTTGTAGAGTTTAATCAATTTACATCCAAAAATGTCTTGTTTTATTATTCAGTTGGTGAAATGCGCTTTTAGTTTCCAAAAAGGCTTCATTTCTGAAGTCCAGGTTTTGTCACCCGCCCTTAGCAAAAGCTGTAAATCAAATTTATGTATATTTTTTTCTGGTTTTTTTTTCAGTAGAAATGTAAAGCTCATTCCTAATTGAACTGATTTTCTAACATTTTTAATAAAACATATCAACACAACTATTTTCCTGACTCCAAAACAGCCCTTCTGCTGAACAAAGACAGCCTTGTGTGAATTCTGTGAGTAAATCTATTGAATCATGTCAAACAGATTTAAATATATATATATATATATATATATATATATATATATATATATATATATATATATATATATATATATATATATATATATATATATATATATGCGCAAGATGTGACATATGCGATGCAAGGATGAAGGTGATGTAAACGGCAGCAGAGATGAATAAATCCACACATAGAGGTTAATATGGCTGATTAATAATAAAAAGCAAACCTGAACCAGCAGCTCGACTGGAATGTTTTTCTACCATCTTGTAATATCAAACCCCTTGCAATAAAAAATAAAAACATAGTCCTGCATACCTGACTTTATTTGCTTTTTCCTTCTGAAGTCCTGCAGTATAAACTGATCATTTGATTAGAGTTTATTACGATAAAGCCTGCAGCCTGGAACGCCCATAATATCCACTAAGATGGGTTTGCTGGACTCCGCAGGTCCCTTAAAGCCACATGAACTCTGCGTGCCCCATGCTGCGTCATGTCTGCAAAGCTGCTCTCTGCACAACTGTGAAGCCTTTAAATCGGACGGGCCTAATGTCTGCCGGTGAAAAATGGTAAAGGTGCGCTTATTTTATGCCCAGAAACACAATTTATGTGTGGGAGGAAAAAAAAACACACACACAGGAAAGAGTTGTGCTGCATAAGCATCGACATGGATCTGCTCGCTGTCGACAGACATACAGAGTCCCACTCCCTTTCCTGCATTGGCAGGCGGCCTGTGCTGCTTGTCCCATTCTCCCAGCAGAACGTGCCAACAGAACCGCCCCATTACTTTCTGCTGTCATCATTTATCATTTTAGCAGAGCTGAAGGAACTGGAGTTCCTGAACAGACTTCTACCCATGTGGGCCTGTGGCGTGACTAGAAGATATGTTGGATGTCTGACATAAGGCAACAGCATTCAGGACAGACAGTAGCAGAACTCAAAACACACAAGCTAGGATGCTTTTTTCTACATCAACCTGATTGTATTACCAACAAAGTCCCATCTTCTCCTAAATCTACCAATGTGATGTTCTCTACATCAAGTTGGCAGCACATAACTGTTCTACAGGAAGTCAAAATGATTCTATTCTGGAAGTTAGTGGTTTGAATTCCTTGCTTTGAAAGGCTACTAGTTGCTTAAATCATAACTTTATTGTGTTTTTAAGAACATATGTTTCTGTAATGAGAGTTGGGTAGTGGGTGGTGGTAAGCACCCTAGTCTCACAGTGAGAAGAGCCTGGTTCAAATCCTGCCTGGGACCTTTCTTTGCGCATTTTTTTTCCTGTGGACACATGGATTTTTTCTGGGCACTCCGACTTCCTCCTACAGACTAGAAACATGCTTCATAGGTTCATTGGTGACACTAAGTTATTGCCCGTAGGTGTGATTGTGTGGCCTTGCAACAGCGTACCCTGACCTTCACCGAACAGTAGCTGGGTTGGCTCCAGCAGCCGCATGACCCCAAAAGAGATTCAGAATGTTGTGAAGATGAATGGATGTTTTCGGTAATTGACTCAAAATACAAACCCTTTGTGTTCCAGAGTTCCATTTTCCAACTTTTCCCACTCACCCACCCCCAACTCCCTGAAATGACCTTGTTTCCAAGGGGCAGGGGTATTTTTCCCAAAAAAAGTCTGAACCGCCGATGAAATCTCACACTAGGATAAGCTGAGCAGGAAGGCAGCAAGGCTGCTTATTTTAACCTTGACTGGAAATGTCGATGCTGTGCTACTTTGATGAAGTGCTCCCCCGACTGTATGATTTTCATCAATGCAAAATTTAATGCTCCTCAACCTTAATAAATCATGATATGGCCTCCTTATCTGCACATTGCTCATGCAAATTGTGACATAAGAGCAAGCAGTCGACTAAACCTAACAGTCTGATGGCAAAAGCCGAATCAGTGACTACAATGACCAGCTGACCTGCTTTATTATAATTTAAACTCAACTTTATTCATATAGGACTTTACCTCCTTCAGAACACCTCTAAGTGCTTTAAATAAATCAATAAATCTAAAATAATTAAAAACTAACAAAAATAAAAAAAAATAGCAGTAAAAATAGCAAACATAATAAACCCCCAAAACATATCCCACAAAAACAAACAGTCCACAAAATCACATTTTGAAATGATTTTGATTGATTTGATTTTGATTGATTGATTTTGATTTCAAATGATTTTGAAAGAGAAAATGTAAAAACTACTTTAACGCTAAGACTACGGTAAAGTTTGCTGAATTTTTTCCAACAAAATCACCATTTGTAATTGGGAGGCGGCAGTCGCATTTTTACATGGCGCCGACCGAGGTTTTAAGAAAAAGTTCAAAATAAACCAGACAATTTTTTGACATCGGGCAGTGGACATTCTAGCACATCTGGAGGTCGGGCGGTGACAGTCCAGTGACAGGTGGGTGGCAAGAAGGCAACAGATTGACTGATAGGAGCGTCAGATTTCAGATTGCCACCCTCCAGCCGCCCTACCTGCCCAGTGCTGCCGTCCCACTGCCACCGTCCGATTGTTAGAGGGTTGTTGACATGGGCCGGAGGGCCGGAGGGCCGGAGGGCCTGGCAATGACTGAACCACAACTGTGGGTCTGAATGGGGAGACAGCATGGCACTGATGCTGCACAAAACTCATCATGGCGTTGATAGCTCCACAGCGACTCTGAGACCTGCATATTGACAAATTGTGCTTGATGCTGAGAAGAATACGAAGAGGACAGAACATTGAGCTTTCTTTGGAGGCATGTTGTCTAAAATTTAGTACATTTTTAAATTGAAAAGATTATAATGTGCGCTCAAAATCTGAATTGCGAATGATCAGTGGTGCAGGATGATCCCCTTTTTACATTCATCCCGGCTACCAAGCAGCTGCATGACACTTGATATGAACGGCTGCCATCCAGAGACATTTACACATCGTCCAATCTGAGCTGCTGCCAGCTGGCGATCTGGCTGCCACCGCCCTGTGGCCATCCAGTTGTTGCCCAGCGGTCGTGCCATTTTGTAAAGGTGTCATCCCGCCTGACCGCCGCCGTCTGCATTCATGACCACACCAACGATCTTCAGAAAAATCAGGCGGCGTCTAATCCAGAAGATTCTGCCGATGCCTCCTCAACGGTGGCAGTTGTATATGTGACTGTAGCATAAGCTGAAAAAAACGTTTTTTTTTATAGTTCCTAGACCAGGAACTAGACCGGGCTCAGTTTTTACAAACTAATTTTAGCTTCCTGTGGGGTTTTTGAAGATACAGAACACGCCCCTGGTGAAAGTTAGTTACAGCCTTTCAGACTCAAAGAAAGCGATTCTATGGCTGCAGTTGCATGATCTCTACCTTTACCCTTCATCTGCACCGCAACCATCCAACGGGCCATTAAGCACAGAGGCGTGCAAAAGTACACAAGGGTCAAGCAAAAAATAAAACATCAAAATGAAACATAATGGGAATCTAAATAAAAAGCTGAGCTGTTATTCTCAGATGATGTTTTTTATATTCATATTCGATATTAGAAACTGTTAAAACGCTGTGCTTTTAATTACCAATTCATTCTTTTCAAAGTGCATTTAAATGATATGACACAAATAGATATGAACCCCAGAAAAGGACCAAGGCCGTTTTCGTAACCTTAACGACAAACACAAAGCCGAGTGGAGTGATGGTCACGTGGTGCTCGCCGCACACATCACCTCCTGCCTCCACTGACAAAAACCATCAACAACTTTCATCTATTCTCAGCCTCTTCGAGCCTGAAAGGTTCAGTTTTACAACACACGCTTGTGCTACAGTGGACATTTCATCCATTCTGAAAAAAATACACGCAAAGAGAAAGGGGAAAAAAAAAGGAAAATATGGTTAAATGACTCCAGCAGCATGATGCTGTGGGCATTAACAATCCAGAAACAGTTAATGGGCACTGTGCACGGAGCAATTTAAAATTCCCAGTGTCACTTTATTATTTCATTTAAAATGGCAAAAAATGCTGGATGATTGTTGAAGAACCATTAGCAGAGAGGTAATTTTAAAGGAAGTGGTCTTTGGTTTCTCAAGCAGAGATTCTTCTGTTTATGCATCTTCAAATCATTTTTAATAGGATGCCAGGAACTAACCACAGATTTCCCTGTTTCCAACCATTTAAAGACAGAAAGACTATTTTTTACAGATAAACTAAATTGTTGCTCTGATCTGATTTGGCTCCACCTTGAAATACACACAGCTGAAGTCTAGCATTTCTCCTGTATGCTTTAGTGCTCTGAGGTAGTCAAAGACAAATGCAGTATTTTTCTGTATCAAGGTTGCAGGAAATTAAATAGTTTGGCCAGGGGTGCAACGTATCTAAGCAAGTGACTTATATCTGATTTTTAAAAATAAATATCATTTATATTTATTTAATAGGGACATATTGTCTTTATGATGCTTTTAAACATTCATCTTCTAATCCGTTTTATCCCCTTTGGGCTCATGGGGCTGTTGGGGCCTATCCCAGGTGAAGGCATGGGACACCCTGGACAGGTCGCCAGTCTGTTGCAGGGTCACAATCACATGGACAATTTAGAGTGACTTATTAATTATGAAGCATGTTTTTGGATGGTGGGAGGAAGCTGGAGTCTGCACGGGGAGAACATGCAAACACACAGAAAGGTCCCCCACTGATGTTCTGTTTTAGGTCCCCAAGCCGAGACTTGAACCAGGGGCCCTCTTGCAGTGAGGAAAGAGCGTTAACTAACCGCTGTGCCACCATGCAGCCTGCTTTTACGCTGTAAATTGCATTTCGACAATGTTATTGTTCTTTAATGTATTATTGTTATTCAACTAAAAAAGCTCTTGGTCATGCTTGCGTAAAATAAAAAATTTAAGTCTAAGACTTCTCAACTAATAAAAGCAGTTCAGTTGATTTAACAGAACTACAATCTTCTTTTGGTTCTTCCAATTTGCAACCATCTGATGACGCTAAGCAGGAAAATGTTCGCTTTTTGTTCGCCTCAGAGGAAGAAGAAGCCATGAAGCCTTCATTAACCTTCACCCAACAGTGGCCAGGTGAGGCTCAGGCAGCCCTAAAACGGATGCAGCAGGTTAAGAAAATGGATGAATGGATGGAGGAATCTTGGTGTCCAACCACTGCAGTTTTAATTTTTAATTATTTTATAGTCTTCTTTAGGTCTAGTCAAATAAATATGCGAGTTATTTCTGAATAATATTTGCTACTTTATTTGATTGAAACCTCTGGCTTAAAACAATTTATGTTTTTAAAATGAGTTGAGAAAAATTATTTAAGTTATAACAAAACCCAAAGAAATCTCTCAGAATAAAACCCCAAAAACTTGATGGTAGCTCCTCCCACATGTGACAGGGACGTCTAGTTTATGAAGACATTTTTTGACAAGCATTGAGCATCGAATTTGACATGCGTCAAAAGAGGCAGTGGATATGAATATGATGCATGAATTGCGTTTGGTGTGAACGCAGCATCACACAGCATCACGCAGTATCACACAGTATCACGCAGTATCACGCAGTATCACGCCAGACTAGGCAGATTTGTTCAGAAGTGTTGCACTTATTTTCCCAAAAGTTTGACTTATACTCCGGGTGGCTTATATATGATTTTCTTTTCTTCTTTATTAAGCAATTTAAACCGCAGGGGCGACTCCGGAAAATTCTACGCTAAGGATTTTTAAATCTGGTTGTTTCATGTACGAATCCAATAGTAAATTCTTTTGTGTTTTAAAATTTCAATTACTTAAGGATAGAGGTCACAAAACACACATGTGAATCCTCTCTTTGGAGGAATCCAAGTCATGTTAGGCTGTCCTCTAATACATTTTTTTATCATGAGGTCAATTTAATAAACAGATTTAAGTGAAACTTTAACCCTGGAGAACCCACAGGGTCTAATTTGTCCCTCTGTGTTATTAAAAATATTTTTCATGTAACTTTTTTTTTATTTCATTTTTTGTGTTTTTTATTTTTATATTTGTATTTATTTATTTTTGTGTTGTTGTTTTTTTTTTACTTCTGTCAGTTGCTCCTTCCCAAAATGAACAAACAAAAAACAATTTTGTTTAATTAACTTTAAAAGCCCTAAAGAAAACTGCTGTTGGGGTTAAGGATCACACATTAAGTTATTTCATTTTCAGTTCAGTAGTTTTGGATTCTAATTAAATAAAAGCAAAGATTCACAAAACTGAAGGTTGTGTGGGTTTTGATATAAAAGTTATACCTTTTGTTTGTAGCTACATTTTTTAATAAAGCTTCCGGGTTTATCACACAAAAAAGAAACTATTTTCTTCTTAGTTTACAAAGCTCTTATTTTGAAAGGTTTCACACACTCATACACCAAGCACAGTCTGAGACTTTTCTTCACTCCTGCCATTTTGAACAGAGCTGTTCTGTGGCACTGACAGCAAACGAGGAGCCACTTTTCATTTCCATCAGGCTGCTCCTGTCCTCCCCGAAAGCACACCGGGACAAAGACTTTCCATGCACAGACATGCAGCTCTGCATCTGTTTGAGTGTGGGCTTGTACCAGTTTTCTCACCCTCGGAAAAAGCCAGTGTATTTGCATGCCAAACATATGTGCACACTTGCACATTTGTCCAACTGCAAATAAATGTCATACACCACACCCCACTTTTCATCCTCAAGTAAACAGAATATAAGCAATCCATTTCAAATGAGCACAGGAGACAGGAAGGAGACAGTAAACTCAGAGGCGTTGAAAGGCTTGATTTACATGCTGTGTCACTTCCCTGTAGCTGTTTGACATGCATAATTCATCCTTTTATTGATTGCTGGGAAATTTCTATTAGGGGATAGAGTGATTCTCAAAAAGCCAAAGATAACTGCCCCGTCTGCTAGAGTCGGTAAGACCAACACATCTGAAATCCAAAGGGAGGTTTTCTGTGTTTAGGGATACCTGGGGATGCCATTACTGATGCACTAGACGTGCTAGGAATGCATATGGACCAGGGTGCTGCTGAGCCCATTTTAAACAAACATTTGCGCCCTTGACTGCAGACCTGCTCAGACTCCAAAAGTATCCAAAACGACCAGGAGACAGTGAGAAAAAAGCAACAAAGTTCTAGAAAGGTTATAACAAAATTTCAGGATACAGAAAGACGCGTATTTACTGACCCAAGAAAAGAAAATTTAATCTGAGACAAGTGACAGTGGAGCCACCAATGACTATATAAAAGGGACCAAACTGAGTGACCCCTCCCCCTTTGTCTTCCAAACAAGACGTACCAGCTGGAAGCAAAAATCCCATAGACTTCTATAGAATCATTCACAGCTGTTTGTCATTCTGTTGGTCAGAACACACACTCTTGCTCTCATATCTGTTTTTTAACATCTTCTTGCTAATCCTAAATTTTTTAGTGATATTTTTTCTTTATCCCAAGTTATTTAAGTTATAAACTGACCAATCAGATACCTTAGTAAAAGCATGTGGTGCCCACGGCCCCCCATCTCAATGCTTGAATGACAGATTCTTCTGAGCCATTCCAGCAAGCTTACTGCTGACTGGTAACAGTAGTTGCCACAGAAAAGTCGACTTAAACCAATCAATCACTGCTGTGTGGCTCCAAAATACCAATGTCCGTATTGCAGAAAAATGGTGACTGAATTGTCTTCATCTGCTGAAGTAGGGCATTTTCTATGGATGACTACATACTCAGTGCAGTTCTCTTATACAGTCATTGGCTCCACGCCGGTCAACTTATGATCTATTGTAAAAGTGCAGTGGACGTTTATTCATGATTATACTGTTTTTAGTGAAAATCAAAAATCTGTGTTGTTTTCTAGGACATAGTTTCCACAGAGCGACAGGAGTTCATTAGAAATGTACCTCTGATTTGTGGGTAGGACTGTTGGTCCATAACAACCTTTCCCCTCCCCGCTGCTGTTTACACTCTCTCCCGCTAGCTTACAGCTCGTCACACCCCCAACCTAACATTAGCGGTGCAACAAAAATACTGGAGCCATCCAGCCATACAGTTTAGATCCAGATTCCAGCTCAGACAAGGAAAACTAAGACGTACATGGATCTATTTGTCTCCAAGTGGATGTAACGGAATGGAGCGGAGCAGGGAGCTTGTGGCCCGCTCAGCATATTTTCTATGTAATGAACACGAACGTTTTCAAATGGTATATTTTGTAGTTCAAACGGTCTGCTTAAAGAAATACTCAGAAAGGAAATTTTAAGCTTAATTATCCTTATATATATATATATATCCCCTAAAAATGCCATAAGAACATGTTAAGAACCCTTAATACATAACTTTAACGTTGCACCATAAAACAGAAGTTCTAACTTGCTGTCATTATTTATCCTTGTTATGTTTTCCACAGTTAAGTGTTTGTTTTTAAAGACACAATTTCTGTATAATGGATGTGTACATGTGAGTGTGTGTGTATATACACTCATTCTTTCTATAGATCTTTAACTCTATGTGCTACTTTGTGATACCTAATGAAGTGTCCTGCAGATTCGTTCTGCTAATAACCCAAGTAGGCTTCTATTTGGACACAAATTTTGACTCAGAGTGAAAATCAACAAAGGGAAGCGACCACACTGAAGCATCATTCTCAGTTGTGCTTGACCAATTAGAGACTCAACAGATTCCCCTTCATGTTTCGGTTCCAATGTTTTTTAATCCACAGCTGCTCTTCTCTGTCAAATAAAAAGCAGAAAACAGAGTGAAGAGGGGAAAAAAAAAGAAAAAATCCATAGCTGCTCTTTTTCAGTTGTCACAGGCTCATTTAAATGAAAGAACAAGCCTGGAAATGCATTCACCACAGCAGACATTTCTGCTTTGGTGGCAGAAGAATCCAAGCCTTCTTTGGTAACACCAAGACTCTCTCGATTGTCGAGTATGCTCACCAATTACTGACGCTGACACCCAAGGGGAGGACAGCATTCATGCTTGGTATTATGTTTCTAATTAATACAAGGTAGATTAATATGTACCATTTCATCCAAGTCCCCTTGGAGGTCAAAGTACTTGCAGACAATTCCATTAAAGACGTTTAACTGGAGATGTGGAGTTGTGCTTTGAACTTCCAGCTCGATGGGCTAATAACATTCTCGCTCACACTGCGCTGGAGTCTTGTGGTTAACAAAGTGATGACCTTACTATTTAAATTCACTTAAAGCAGAAATCCCATCCTGAGCTGGATGTAGATAAATGAGCCTTGTTTGGACTATTTTCTGTTAACCCCCACAAGTTCCAGCTATATTGCAATACTGAACTGGCACACAGGGGTTTGGTAAACAAAGCGCATTTCTTAATTGGTGAGAATTAAATTTTCCGGGTCTGCCGCTAGTTTCTTTGAGGAGCTGCATTGCCTGAGCTAATGAGCAGCAGAGGAGTGAGAGCACAGCCGCTGTGACAGTCTGTCTGTGCCTTTTATTTGTGAGTGTCCCCTCAGAGGGTGACCTGGCAGCCTGGGCTTCCAGATGAAGTGGCTCGGTTGGTGCCTGGAACCGTCTCCCTGGGGTTCTTTTTGCAGCAGTTGCAGAAAAGCATCGATGCACTGGGGAGCAGCACTAAGAAGACATCTTTTGGAAGCCAAGTGCAAGGAATCAATACTAAGCACTTCATGAAGATCTCCAAAAGTTTTCAAATATCTTGGGGAGTACTGGTAGAAAGTTGATGTAAAGAAAATCTTTAGGTACTGTATTTTTCGCAAATAAAAGCCTAAATTTTTTTCAAACAACAGTGTGCCTCACAATTCAGAGCACCTTCAATATTGATTAATTCTGGTTGTGTTTGCTAACGTTGAGGCAATTTTGAGAGATACGTAGGTTTTTTTATGTGTTACTGACAAGTTTGGTCGTTGGTGTAGTCAGAATAATGTCTGTTTTAGCTGTATCAGTCTGCTTTTTTTATGCGTTGCAACATCGTTGGGAGTTACGGGTAGTGTAAATACGCTAAAGTTGCTAACATGTAGCAGTTTTAGACTATTTTTATTTTTTTACATCTTACTAACAAGTTTGGGAGTTAGCATGGTCACAGTAATGTTTGTTTGAGCACTATCAGTGTGTTTTTTACATGCTGCAAACAAGGTTGGAAACTACAGGTATTGTGAACATGCAGCTGACATCTAGCATGATGCAAAAAGGAATTAGAATCACTGCTAATGTAGTTAATAAAATCTGACTGCGCCTCATAGTTGGGTGCATCTCATACATGACATAAGTTCAAAAATAAACCATTCATTGACAATGCGCCTTATAATCCTGTGCCTTCTATAATGCAGAAAATAAGGTAGTTTGCTTCGTTTGTCTTTAATAAAACATTGAAGCGGAACACTTTTGTTGAAATGGCTCCAATCCGAATAAAGGTCATGTGTAATTGACCAAAAACAGGTAGTTCAAACCAGTTTAACAGAAGTGGGAACATGACCTGCTGTGACAACAGGTGGGAGCTGATGCACCATGAGCATCTGTGGATCTGTGGTTCACATATCCCCTGTGCTGTCTTGTGGGGTTCAGGACCCCACAAGACAGTGCACTGAACCTTTTTTTCTTCAATGGTTTGTGATCTTCACTGGTGTCCATGGGTTACATGAAATCCTCTTCACCTTTATCCACCTTTGTCAAGGTAGAGATAACACGTAAATGTAAGGGTGGGGTCATCTGGACCCCACAAGATAGCACGAGGGGTGTAGGCTCCACTCTGTGGTGTTAAGCCTATCCCGGCCACTTGTGGGCAACGGCAGGGGGTACCCTGTACAGGTCACCAGTCTGTTGCATGGTATCTGTGGAGCTAATTCTACTTGTATAAGCTAAAAATACGAATACAAGAATTTAAAATAAAGGAGAAAAATCAGCAGTCCTCTGGATCCTATAAGAAAATCTGGGTGTCTTTGTACCTTTCTTCCAATGGCTTGTCTCCAACCATCCAGTGGATGTGAGGCACTGGGTAACCGGCAGCGGCGCACGGCAGCAGCACGCTGGAGCCCATCACTTTGGTTACAGAAGCAGGCTGCACCAGAAACTCCAGCTTCCTCTCTTCTCCCGTTTCTTTCATCAAACAGAAAAATAATGAAAAAAGGGTGAAGTCTTGTAATCAGGTTAAACAGGGAATGAGTTAACTTGACTATTGTACAGAGAATATCAGTCTCATGCTACTTTCACAACGTCCTCAGCAACACGCTTTCAAGCAGCCACTTCCAATGAAAAGTCTAAGAAAACATGCATGTCAGGCTTCTGCGTTTAAAACGTTTTAGCATAGTTATGCAACGTTCCACCACTATTTTCGAGTTCTATGTACAAAACGCACGGCAAGTAAAACCTGGTGAAATTTTAACCAATCAGTGACTTGAATTTGGTAGTCACAAATGGATGGTGTCTACTTTAATTTATAGAAGTGCCAACCATTTATAAATTGATCATGGAGGAGAAAATAACTTTGCCCGGGCAGAATTCCGTAACACAAGGTCTTTCATATATTGGAGATGTGACAAAAAAAGCCTGGAGCAAGATTCACAAGATTTGCACCGCTTTGACATTTTTCACCAAGACTCTTCTAACTGTAGGTGGTGGACATGTGCCAGTAAATAGTAGAAAAAGAAAAGGAAGAAGAAGCCCTTCCCTGCTTGTCCAGTGTGAACACCATAGGTTAAACCCCTGCTAAGAGTGTTTTTGAACGTGCTTCACATGCCTAATGTGAACGTAGCATTACAAAAACTGAAAAGAGACCACCTGTGAGCAGTAACTTTGTACCCTTGAACTAAAAAAACAGCCGCTCTTATCATTTAAGCTTAGTTTCTACTGAGCGGTCCGGTCTGGTATTTTGAGTGTTTTTATTATAAAAGGGACCCGCTAAGCCTGACCGAACCGTACCATACTTGGGCCCCAGTGGTTGTAGGTCCCTAGAAACTGTTTGAACCTGTTGATTGGTTAAAGGCCATTAGACGAAACAAAGCACCAAACCAGTGCCAGCATATTCCTCTTCACCACCCGCAATCTTCTCTCAAACAACATTAAATGACTTATATATATGAAGTAACCAAAAGCAAAGTAGAGAAACATGAGCTGCTGGATGACCTTCATTGTTGTTGTTAGCTTGCTCTTGATTTAGTCGCACTACTACAACACAAAGCTACAAAATCGATCTACACCCTGCTTGTGTCGTGACGGTCCAACTTTAAGTGGAAATGCTCACCTGAGTTGCCTGGACCTTCTAAACTGTTACCAGTCTGTACCGCTCAGTGGAAATGAGACTTTAGTGTTTCATATAGACCACAACTTAAACAGAAAAAGCCCAGATGAATCCTTCACGTGGCGAGTTTTGGATTTGAAAATAAAAAGTTGAGCTGATCACTTTAATGTGAATGTCTTAAAGAGTCCATCATCTTTTTTTCTGAAACAGCTGTAGTAGTTTGCTCCTAAACACACCCAAATATTTGCTATTCTGGCACACAGACAGAGAATGAAGACTTCCCCTGAGCTCTTTTTGAACTCTGATTTATGGATTCTAATATCTCCTCTGTGCTTCTATGAGTCTGGCACTTAACAACCCAGTAAATAAAACATACAGAGGTGCTGAGAGGAGACCCTGCCAAACTGGAATCCAGCTTCTTGTTGTGCCGCAACTGAGTTACTGCTGCGTTGCTGATAACTCCATTGGGAATTAGGTCACTCCCTGAAGCCCTAAACCATTTTTCATCCTTATCACAAAGGTCTCTCCATGCTACAGGTAATAAAAAACCTAAAGAGAACACCTAAATGATGCATTGGTCCATACATTTACTTCAGTTTTCTGCACAAAAGGTTAATAGTAGAGGAAAAGCAAACATTCTGCACCAATAAATCCATTCTTCTCTTTAAAATGTGACTGCTTGCTCGATTTACCTGGCACTGTCTGGAGCTGCGCCTCCTCGCTCGCTTTGGCGGGGCCAACATTTTCCACCACACAGCGATACAGACCAGCGTCGGCCTCCGAGGCGTTGCTGATGACCAAAGCTCCGCTTGGTAGCTGGATCATCTGGGCGTCTGGCTCCAGCGGCCGCCGGTCCTTCTCCCAGTGGGTGAACTGCACCAGGTCAGAGTTGACATCGCACGCCATCAACTGGCTATCCCCCACATGCACAGTGGTTGCTGAAGGCTGGCTGGAGAACCTCGGCGTCCCTGAAAGACAAAAAAAGACGTTAATGTAAATCGACAGATTTAAATGTCAAGGGATTTTGCAGGGCACCTCTTATTCTGCTGGACTTTAATCTGAAAATGCTGCAGTCTACAATTGTCTGACCACTAAGACCACCCCCACCCTCACAAATGGTCAAACTGATGAAACCACCAAGACGCTTGGGTGTCTCAGAATGACTCCTCTGCAGTGGTGGATGTTAATCTGCAGCACCAAGAAGGAGCTGGCAGCACCAATTAAAGGCTCCATCCACAGGCTGTTTGTGCGGCGAGACCCCGACTTTCATCTCAACACTAAATAATTATGCCCCACGTCTGAAGCTGTCGATCTGCTGCTCGGGAAGCAACTAAACAACAGCAGCTGAAAAAAAAAAGTTTCAGAGGCTCCACTGACAGTCAGCTTTTTTTTTTTAATTAATGTTGCTGAAAGAACATCTGAGGTTGTTCTAAATGCGAAGGCCACTCCATCCTCCAGCGCAAGGATATTATGATGCAGAAAGTCTCTGGAGTGGCCGTCGCCTTGGTAACATTGAAATAAATGTAAAAAATAATAATGAAATGTCCAAAAAGGAGCTGCTTTAATACTATGTTAATCTATTTGTGATGTTTGTCTTTCTTAACTGGGCTTTAATGCTGGAAGGGATGCTGAGGAATGCTGAGTGATTTGGTGTGTCCCCCTGCCCCTCTTCTGCAACAGACATCTCATCAAATCCCCTGCCAAGTGTGGCTCCGGGGTAAATCACACTTTCAGATAAGACCCTAACAGCTGCAAGGCTCTCTGCTGGCCCAGGTGGATACGCACAGCTTCCCCGAGCATATCGCAGCACAACGGCTCAGCTAATATAAGCTTAGCTGATGGGAGAAACTGATATTTTTGTGTCAGAGCTGCCAATCATCGGCTGCATAATCATGCGGGGGAGTGAGAGACAATCAAATTAATCTAGATTACTGTCGTCGAAGCTCTCCACTGAATCAAACCCTTGTTTATGTTTAACAGGAGAGGTTCAGGTTAACCAATTCGTTTATACTAAGATTTAATTAACCAAAAAAGAGATAAAAGGTTTTTAAAAGTGGAAGAATAAGAGCTGTTCCTGAGAGGCATACAGGGCTGTCATTCAACCACAATTCATGTGTGTATGTGTCAGTGAATATTTGCGTTCTTCCTTTTAAATGCTGTTTTATTGAGTTGACTAAAGCTTAACAATAACAATAAATAGATAACGAAAAAAATCTGTTTTATTATAAGGACACTAGTTTTCCTTTTATTTCAGTTCATATGAGTTTCTCCCATTCTCATGTCACTTTTTTTGTGTGTGTATGGGGTGGGCGGGGGGGTTAGTCCAGAATTTATTTTTTCCAGGTCCTAGCTATGTGCAAATTTTGTAGTAAGAAAAACAAATCAACTTGGTGCTTGTAGCCCTGGACTGCTGCAGGACATAATGAAGAAAATGTTACCACCTAAATGTAAATAAAAGACCTCAGTCATTTGCATGATTTACATACATCTTGCTAGAAAATGCATGCTAGCATGCTAGAAATAAAGGATAACAGGAGGATAACACAAATTACCCTTCAGTCTCTCTCTAAGAACCCAAGCAGGGAAGATTTACTTTTTATTATGACAAAGAAAAAGCCTTTAATTTGATCCAGTGATTTCTACTAACTTCTTAAATCCTTATTCCTACAGAGAGATGACATTTATAAAAAACATCAACCCACCACGATGCCTTTTAAAAGGCGTACATGAGTGCCCTCAAAGTCATCCACAGACACAATAAACGGTGCCGCTTGCCCAAAATCTTTACATTGTTCCACAGAGTCGCAGTTCAGACGGTTTCCAAACTGATGAAGCCGTTTGCCTCCCCAGCTTCGTCACATCTCTGCAGACAGGGCGTAAAGTTTGGGTTCAGCCCAGCTCCCCCAGGCCAGATTCAACCATGTCATTCAATTTCAGTCCGTTATAATGAACTAGATGCATATAGTGTTGTTGAAATGTGTTTACACTAGGGCCAAAGCTATTTGAGAGTGGGTCAAGGCTTGGGACCGGAGAGGGGAAGCAGTATGTGTCGACCGACAACATTGATTCCAATTAATCACAATTCACCTTAGAAATCGACTGGGCGGGAGCTTCATTTTCCACATCCTTGGTCAGCACATCTATTGAACACGAGCGCTGCCCTGCCAGCATGCACTCCTTTAACCAGGCTGAGATAAGTCCGGGTCAGCAGGAGTGACTCTGTACTCCAAATGCAAGGATGGAGTTTGTGCCAATAGAGACGACAGGCATGTCCAAAGTCTGGCCTGTGGGCCAAATGCAGCCCACATTTACACTGACTCGCAGGTTCTCGTCATAAAATCAATAATATGTGGCCCCCACCACTTTCTATAAACTGTGTGATTTGCTAAATTCCATTATAAGACATCATCACCTGTAGTGAGACTGTCCTGAAAACTTTCTGTGACACTTTCCAGCTCATTTCTAAAATTTCCACTATTGACAGCAAGTGCCGCCAGGACATGTGGAAATTAGAGTTGTTGTGTTTTTGTGAAATACAAAACAATTTTGTCTGTGGTTTCTACTTTAGAATAAGATAAACATTGTTTAAAGTTTACAATGAGCATTTAAG
Source organism: Oryzias curvinotus (assembly GCA_023969325.1). Lineage (NCBI taxonomy): Eukaryota > Metazoa > Chordata > Actinopteri > Beloniformes > Adrianichthyidae > Oryzias > Oryzias curvinotus. Next base: position 913,471 of record CM043708.1, read on the forward strand.
GCTACGCATTCAAAAACAGAATAAAAGCGTGTTCAAGAACCCATTTCTACCCCGTTTTTGAATGCACACATCGGACAAGCAGCGGGGAAGTTGGAAGAGTCTTGGTGTGAAATGTCAAAGTGGTACAAATCTTGTAAATCTTGCTGCAGGCTTTTTGTTTCACAGCTCTATTCCGATATATGAAAGACTTGGTGTTATTTAATTCTAGCGGCACACAAACCAAAATTAATCATTTTCTCCTTCATAAGTAATTTTAAAACGGTTGGGACTTCCTTAAATTAAGGGGGACACCATCCATTAATCACTAACAAATCTGAGTCCCTTTTTGGTCAAAGTTTGACTTGGTTTAATTTGCAACGCGCGTTCAAAGACTTTTCAGTGGTTGTGGCCGCTTGAATGCATGTTGCAGAGAGCAGTGTGAACATAACTCAATAGTGAACCCAGGTTGCTTCCAGTTTATTTTATTTCTGGGGTTCAAATTTATAGTATTCTTTGGGAAAACATGTATTTAGATATTTTTCGGTTCTGTTGTAAGAAACAAAATGTATCCTGTTGCAATAGAATTTTCTTAAAATAGTTTACTTGCATTTACTGTTATTATTGGGGTTCAAAGAATATTGGCTGGTTGATCCTCACACATTTTTACCAACTCTGGCCCTCTTTGCAAAAATGTGGACGACCCTGATTTACATCACCAGAAATAAGATTTTAAAAAAGGTTTGCAAATACCATTTTTCATTAAAAATAAATAAAGTATTTATCTAAGCTCTGATTGCAATAATTTATGAAATCAGAGGTTAGTTCAGCTCGTCAACATGTACAGTGTTAAAACCCCAAATATACCAAGGAACAGGTGAATCCCTGACTGGATGGAGATTCTGAGAAAAGTGTGCTACAAAGAGCAACCAGCCAGCACTGACGCACTCAGGCATACAGCCGAACCCGGAATCACACCGTGGGGTTCCTGCAATTCTTAATTAAAATCAGCTATTGAATAACAATGAGCAGCTTAATGGAATATGCAGGAGGGTTTAAGGGGTTTCCCTTGGGATTTTAGTTGTAGTTACTGACTCCAGAAAGACTGAATCAGAAATGCAACTGTGCTCTCTGTTACACGATTTTCCTTCATGGGGTCAGCTGTTTTTCTGGCTGCATTTTGACCAGTGTCATTAAGAAAAGGTATATTTCAAAAAGGAGGCTGTGCATCTATTGGAGCAGGTTTTTATTTTTTTTTAACCAATAAGAATCTATAAGATGAAAGATAAAATCTGATCAATAAACAGCATTGAAGTGAAGCACTTGAGATGGTTTTGCAGGGCAGATTCTATCCTTAATTTATCTTCTATTAGCATATAAATTACCCTAATGGCTTAATTAAAGGAAGAAAACACATCTTTAAACAAAAATGAATTTATTGATGCATTTTATGAAAATATTTGCCAAGTCTAAGTGGATTTCTTAATACACAAATGACAAACACCCACAAAAGTCTAAATTGAAAATTAGCTAAATTCACTAATAGGATGGTGTTTCCGAAACTAACAAGAGACTACCCATAATTCTCTTGGGGTTTTGTCCAGTAAGTTCTAGCAAAGTCCAGCAATCAAAACTGAAGTTAAAAAAAAAAGATCAGTAGACTGGAAACAAATGTCTTTTTCCCTCCACTTTTCTCCTACTTCATCAGGCCTGAGGGTACATCTGAACGTCACTCTGGAAAACGTGAGGAATCAATAGCTGCACAACTCAGGCTGAAGGAAAGTGGGTTCCACAGAAAAGTAAATTAAAATCTTTCTTGTCAAAACAATTCCTCAAAGCAGTGACTATAACAAATGTGTATGAGAGCAAACACAGCCGACAACCATCCAAACATGAACACAGTGTTTGTCCTCTATTATCAGCCCATCTCTCTGGCTTGTGTGACATCTGTGCTCAAAGATATATAATCACAGCTCTATTTTAGGTGTATTTATTTATTTTACAATACCAAACAGAGCAAAATGGGGCTCACTGAGTCGAAAAAGATCAATTTTTGAGTATAAAGTGACAGATCCAACATAAATGAACACATTTGGTTGGAAGGGAATGAAAACCTAAATTGTAAACATTCAATTTCAGTCATTAATTGTGAACTCAACTATTTTCGTGTTGTCAAACCCCGTCAGAAAGAGGTACTTTGCTTTATTCAGTTCAGTGGATCTTTAACGTCAGTTGCAGCAAGATAACTAATTTCTTAATTAAAAGTTTCACGGTGAGAAGGGAGGATCATGCTGGTGTTTTAACCAGCAATAAAAAAAAGGTTCATAATACAATCTTCATGTCATGCCTTAGTCACATGCACCCCTATGGGGGGTTGACCCGTACAGGTGCTGTCCGGGCCCGTGGAAGGTCGTAGACAGGAGCAGCTCAGGACGTCCTGAAAATGGAACGTACCATTGTCGTGTGTGTGATAAGGGTATCATGAAGTAATTGTAAGAATAACATAAGTTATACGCCCTTACAATGTTCGGGTGATGCTGTCGTATGCAGCCCTAACGCCGCACTCTTGTCATTAGTGAGGCGCATGCACTGACTCCTTACTGACCGCAGGCAAATGCTGCATGCATGGGGTGTACAGGTGTTACGGAAGTGTCACCTAAACACCCCAACGTAAAATTTGCGCATGCATCTCGCAAAAATCACACACAATTATGTAATATTTGAGTAATAATTGAGAATAAACTACATTAAATACGCTTAAACTGCGTAATTCTCAACTGAAACCCTCAACGGACATCTGCGCACATTGACGAATGCCAAACGCAACAAAAACTGGTGAATTACATATATGACGCGTGTATCACGGATGACCGAAATTTTTATATGTGGAAAATGCACAAAATGAACGTAGTGGCTGTGTGCGCATTTGTCCATTTTTTAACCACAGACGTCAGTTGTGATTACGATGCTACACAGAACCTTAAGGATGACAGGTTCTGTTTGGTAAAGGAAAACGCCCTCTGTGTTAAAATTGGTGGATCATTAAAAAGATTTCAAACGTGTGGGTATCCTACTTGGACGACAGGATGATACTTCATGACAAGCAAGTATGAACAAAAGCAAAGGGACCCCTAGTAAAGCATATGAACATAAGTTTGACATGAGTGAAGACAAAAATCTCTAAAAACATTAAAGGTGATCTCCGAAACCTCAGGACCAGTGCTGAAAGGTAATGAATAGACATCTGTATGGATAGTTAATGCAATAAAACTCCAAACTTTCTACTAAAGTTTTACTTTAGTGACTGAATAAACAGTTTTCCCCTCATCTTTCTCTGTAGTGTTGTGTGCGGCTGCTGTGGTACCAGATTAAAGCTTTAAAAAAAAAACGTCCCTAAAGGAAACCTTCTACATCCAGTTTTTTTTAGTTCAAAATAAACCTTGAAGAGTGGATTTAAACGTCATTGAGTCAATTCTCTCTGGGTCTCTACCAAAAAAAAAAAAAAAAGGCAAAAAAAAAAAGAAATCCATCTAAAAAATGTTCTAAAAACTGCAGCAAAAGAACACAAGGAGTGCTTGAAAAAGCACTAGATATTTATTAATTAATGCTCTTTGTAGATGGGAGATCGCAAGGCGGTGTGCAGAGGAACACTTAACAACATGGAAGAAAGGGAACAATAAACATGTTTATCAAACCCTTGACTGAGTTGAGGATATATTTTCCTTTGCTATATTTGTAACTGAACTTATGTGAACTGCAGAGTAAATTTGTGTTAAATTTTCCAAATCTGCCATCAAAACAACCAGACTCTTCCAATATAGCTCCCAATAAAAGCACTGTTTCCAAGAAAGCATGTTCTAGATTAAGCTAAACGTATGCTTTATGGGGCGGTAATGTCCTTTAAAAAGCTGTGTTGCATGAAGACCTCAGCTTGAGCTTTTTATATTTTTTTGGTCTTTTTTTATGGTATAAAAACGTTTCGGCTTTTACAAAGAACTTCAGCGCATAATTACAAAGTTAGCATGGCACAGATAGGAGGGAATATAAAAGACATAAGGTCAAAAGTGTAGGAGAACTTTGTGTCGGTGTAAATCTGAAAATAGATGTAAAGTTTTCACAGTTTTAAAAAAAATCACAGTTTGGTGCTTTAAAAACATAGAGACAACTTCAGGAACTTAAAAAAACCTTGGTGTTTGTGCTGAATTCTATAGTTGCTCATTTGTTTGCAGGAAAAATGAAGCAGCAGCAGCAGCCTTCATCCTGTCAGAAGGTGATACGTGGAAGGTGAACCGTTATTGATAGAAACAAAACCTGCATTAACTTATAAATGTTCTGATCTTATGAGGTCGTCATGGAGAATCCATCATGCATGAGACCTTGGAGAGTCAGTATATAATAATGACACACGGGGCCTGATGACATCCTATTTTACACCCACATGGTGTGACTTATGCACCAAGTACAGCATCAAATATAATATGTTTTCTTTGAATTCATTCAACTATCTAGATAAACAGTTTCATGAATCTTGAACCAGTTTAACACTGAGCTGAACGTAGACTCTTAATAATCTACTCTGTCAAAACAGAAGATTTTTAATATTAGTAGTCAGTAGAAAGATAAAGCAATGTTTAAGTTTTTGATCATTTGGATGGATGGATGGATGGATGGATGGATGGATGGATGGATGGATGGATGGATGGATGGATGGATGGATGGACGGACGGACATATTTGCAAATTTTTGAAAAGATGGATGAAAATATTTTCTAGATGGATGGATGTGTGGGATGAATGGATTTTCTGGATAGACAGATGGATGGATGTGTGGATGAATGATGTTCCACAGTCAGATTGGGAATATAAGAGTGTCAGCATCCAGGGTGCAGCAGAAGACAGAAAAAGGGGCCTGACAGACTGTTCTGAAAATAGTCAAGTAAAAAGACCAGTCCAGCTGGTTTCCAAATATGACACATTCAAGCAAACGCCGTCAGTTTTGTTGAGCTCAGAGATGCAAACAGAAGCCCTGTTGAGCAGCATGACTTTGATCAAAGCATGGATTCATCGCCAACATCGCCTTTAAGTGAGCTGAGCTAACTCTGCAGGGCTGCCCAGCTTAGAAAACTAACAAGCAGGGGGAAACAGATCTTGAACAACAAAAGCACTTTGTGTGTGGACCAGATGTTGAACAGAATGTGCCTTTCTGAACGTTCATGACAATTAGTGGATTGGCTGTGGGGCTCAGCTGCTGCTCTGAGTGCAGCTGAGCTGATCTTTTCTCGCTTTGTTTCTATAACTGAGACAGGCTGACAACTTAACATCAGCTACGGACAAAAACCAATGCGAAAGCCCGATTCAAACAACCCCCAATGACAAATGTCATATCCTCAACATGCTTAAGTGGCTCCATTCTGTCTCTGCTCACATATGCTGGAGACACAGCGAAGAGGCGTGCAACCCATGTCAGATGAATACTGACTGTTTGTGAATGGACACTGAGCTGGAGGCTCAACAGTTCCTGATTACCTGTACTGGGAGCAGACGCAGGGACTATACAAAAGATCACAAAAGGGGATTTTATGCATGAAACAGATGATCTATTACCATGGCAATGCTGATAAAAACATGACATTCTCATTTTTTTACTGCATTGTGTATATATTTAAAAAAGAAATTGCATACAAGTCATTAATAATACACATTTATGTAGCCTACTTTTTTTTTTTGATTAATCAAGCCCAAACCCTCCATGAGGCACAGTGGTTAAAGAACCACTCTGATCATCTTTTGATCTTTTAATTATATTTATGTCATTTTTAGCCAAAAGAATGGAGCGGGGAAGGGAGCTTGTGACCCCAGTATATTTTCTACATCATAAAAAAGTTCTTTTTCCAAAGGCATTTTTAGTCTGCTTCTGATCCACAATGATTTAATAAAGGAAAGCCTCAAAAATGGAATTTCAAGCTTAATTTTTTTATACATGTCCTCCACAGTCAGAATAAAATGCAAAAAGGACATTTTAAAAAAACACAATTTTCAGCACAATGGGTCTCTAAGTTGACGAATATCCTTTGCTATTAAACTCAATCACCCAAATAACCAAAAGGATTGTAGGAGTGATGATTAGAAACATCTCCAGCTTTCTTGTATAAAGACTGATTATACACACCTGTGTAATGCTGTAATTAAAACCTCTACATAAACATTTATTGAGCTTCATAAATCTGGTGGGACCTCTGCACATTTGGCTCTGTTAGCTCTTGAGTCATTAGGAAAACATTAGAGATGTGTGCAGATCTGTGCAGATCAGAGGAAAGGTATCCAAGTTACATAAATCACTTGTCTCCATACCAACATAAAACCACTTTCAGATCTGCATATTTTCACAGTTCGAGTTTTAATTTAAACTTTTGAGCAAAATTATAATTGTTTATTAAAGGGTGTACATAATGCTTTTCCTAGGCCTTTCAGTGTAAACTATATCCACATATATGATAATATATTACCCATGGCACTTTTTTATGAAATATGAGTTCTTTTAGCAGTTCCTGAAGCAACACAACTCAGTTCAAAAGGCACTACCTTGTGGGTGCCGCCCATTTCATGACGTCAACCAAAACATACGAACCTTTGGTTTTTGTGAGGAATAAACATTAGAATACACTTAAAACACTGAAAAAGTTGATTTTGCATGATATCGACCCAACAAACTTTGAGTGTTGCACAAAAAAGACGTTCCTTTGCCAACTCATTAGAGTACTGTAGCACATAAGCACCAACTGTACCGCTGTATTTGTCTAGCTATGCCAAATGAGCCGTGCCAAAGGTGGAACATCAAATAGAACCCCAAAAAGTGTGGTGCACTGAATTAAACCCTAGTGCTTGTTGTAATTACGGCTTCAGTCTCTTCAAGAGGTCTTTTAAAGTGTAAGACACCAGGGTGCCCTTAAGGCAAGCTTTGAGATCAAATGATCTGAACCATTTAATTTTTCAAAAAAAAAGTTTTTGAATCCTAAATATGCTGTTGAATTTCAAAGAAAGTTTGTCACTGTATCTAGATAAGCAAGATGTACTGTCTGACAAATCAAAACAACACAAAATACATAAAAGTTATGCCTTGAGGCATTTATGGATTTCTATCCTTTTAGGTAGAAAAACTAAAATTCCCCCCAAACTGAAATATCTGAGAGCAGCTGCTGTTGAATAATGTAAGATTTCTTACCAACTGTTTGGACCCTTCTCAAGCCTTTCCCACTGAGGACATCTACCCCCGCCAACCTCTGGTCTAAAGTGAACACAATGTGTTAGGTCAGTGGTTGCATGGTGAGAGCCATATTGAATGGAATCATTATAGTTACTGAACAAAACTGACAGAACAGTGGTTAACTCTGTTGGGGTGAGGTGTGTGTAAATGCAAATATATGCATGTTTATGCTTCTGCATTCTAAACTCTTGGATTTGCCTATTGCCATTCAGATTTTAAGTTCGTTTTTGGGCTCTGCGGCAATTGTAAAAGTGTTTAAAGCTAAACCTGTGGATCTTTGGCCAGTCAGGGACCCGGATTTGGTTTTGATTTTGACGTGTGGATGGCGTCCTTTATAAAAAATCCAGAAGTGCCAACCGTTCTAAACATGATCATAGAGGAGAAATTCATAATTCCAGTTTTCTGCCCGGCCAGAATTGTATGACACCAATTTTTTCATTTATCGGAATAGCACCGTAATAGAAATGATTTACACCTCTTTGACATTTTGCAACATTATGCAAACTGTAGGTGGTGAACAGGTGCTAGTAGACAGTAGAAAAACAAATGAAGAAGAAGCCCCTCCCTGCTGCACCCTGCTGCTCCGTTGCTGGCCCGGTGTGAACACTACGGGCTGAATGCGTGATCATGAAACCGCATAAAGACCTGCAGACAAATATGTTTTAATGTTGCTATGTCAAAGGCTGTTGTGTTGCCTCCCGATTCTTGGCAGTTTTTTGTGGTTGTGTAATTATCAAGTACTGATTCATGTCGTCTCAGTGTTTAGAAACTCGGTCAACATTGATTTCTGTAAGAATTATAGGTCACCAAGACTAATGGAATCAATTTTGGCGATGTGGCAACTCTTGGCTTCATCCATCAGGTTGCTAATCCATTTAGGGTTGGATTTATGGCTGGATCGTTGTTATTCTTGAACATTTTTAGCAGGTTTTAATTAGTTTACCACAGCTAAAATACTTTCATCCCTTATGATGAAAGAATCAGGCATTGCCTTTTTATTGCAGTTAATATGCTCTATTACACAAAGATGACGGTCTTTGATGCAACATGGGCTTCATTGATTTGACCATGTTGACTGCAGAGGTCAGGGGTCAAACTGCTGACCTTTGGACTGACAGACGACAACTGTTTTCTCCTGCTGCTCCCATCGGCTGAATACCCCTCCTCCTCTTGTAATATATGTATTACTAGACTGCCATGCTTTTGTTCCTTTTGTGTCTTGGATGTATTTCAGCTGTTAATGGTCTCTCCGACATGGTTTGCCAGATCTCCAATGAAAAACATGTAAAAAAAAAAAAAAAGAAGAAGAAAGAATTCAAAGTGTTTCTTGCTGTTCTGAACAACCACTCTTGAAGGTGTGAGAAGCCGGCATTGGTAAGCTGCCGTGATAGTGGTGAGTAGACCCCTTTATCTCACATCAGAAGGTGGGTGGGGGAAGGAGGACTAAATCTGTGTAACAGGCACTTTGGAAGGGGAATAAAGCCTGTTTAACACCCTACAGAATCTACTCAAAGAGCCCTTTTTCATTACAGGTAATTGAGTTGTAGCTGAAACAATGCTGATTGTGTTAAAACCTTTAACGGTGTTAAGGTGCCTTATTTTATCAAAGCGAATTTACCTCAATCTTGGCCCATTTTGAGGCTAACCTTCGGTAGAGGTTGTTGCCAGGGGAAACCGTGGGAGCGGATGCTCCCATTACGGGAGCACAGATAAATGAGTTGGCCCTACAACCATATATCCCTCCACACGTTCTGTCTAACCTTCCTTGTCTTCTTTGAATCCTTATCAGAGGGGAAGGTAAGCCAGGGTGCAGGAAAAAGCTTAACAGACAAGCATAAAGGAGTTGTCAGTCAAATCCAAGGCATGGGCAAAAAAGCAACCGTTCCTGACCTTTCCTTACATCTTTTGTCAAGTGCTTGTTCCCTTAAGGCCACTGACAACACCCGGAACTGCTGGAAGAAAGGCCTGCACCCAAGCTCAAAATTCCATCTGGATAAAAAAAACCAACACACCCCAGTCCTGCCGATGATGAACACAGATATGAGATAAAGCAATGACCTCTTTTGCATTTGCCTCCCTCCTTCTTTCTGACCCTGCCCTTTCTTTTCACTCTCTCGCTCCTAGCATTAGCCCATGGCACTCTATCCATTCCCATAACCCCCTCCATGTCTACCAAACACACACTGTTTGGGTAGGAGGGACGCACTGCTGCTACTCCTGCTTCTTATCTGGTGGCGTTGCTGGCAAAGCTGAAGATGGTATCGGTGGTCTTGTTGCTCTGTTTATGCTCTAGTCCTGCAAGTGCAGCTGGATGGGAAATTAAATGGATGGAGGATGGAGCCTGAGGAAGATGAGAGCATCTTGCTCAGCTCGATGATGGAGTGAGGTGCAGAGAGGGCAGGAAGGTGGTGTAAACATACAAATGGAAAATCTGTCCACGTGCACTGGAGGACTAAAACCCAAGTCAGGCAGCCCTTTCTAAAAAGGTACAAGTGAAATTTTTGGGGATATCGGTTTGAATTTAAAAAGGAAACTCGTTCATCGTCATATGACAGAAGGGAAACTTCCTGCTAATCGACTAGAGGTAAAAGTTAGGTTGATCAAAAACAAACAAACTTTTGTAGGTTTTATGCCTCTGTGATATTTCAATAATAAAAATAGAACTTTTGTGACATATTTGGTAATGAAATTAAAGTAAATAAAACAAGGACGTTGAGGCAAAACAGTTGGACTATCAGAATTTGAAAGACTTAATCAAATTATTTTTTTATGCTTTCATTGGCACCAAAGACAGGCAATAATGTACAAGCTGGCGATTAGTGAAAAAAACGAAAACTGTCTCTAAATGTCTTGCATTTCAAGTCTATCTCTTCTTAGAACCAATATTTACACGTGAAAATGCAAACACCAGAAGGGGTTTGTTCCAGTCTTTCCCTTTAGCTTGATCATAGGAGTCCCTCAGGGTAGTTTTTCGATCACCATTCTTTATTCTTTCCACCCAAAAGACTTAATGCTGTAGCGCCAACCCAGCGCCAGTTTTGTTTGCAGATGCTATATAGTTTACATCCAAAAATGAAGCGTCTGTGTCCAGAGAGGAAAGGCTGAGGTTTAATTGGAGATGCAGTCATGACTAGTACCAAATTTTCTGCACTATAGGGTTAGGGTTAGATTTAACAAAAAACAGACTGATACAGCTAAAACAAACGTTACTGTTACTACGCTAACTCCAAACCTTGTTAGTAATACCTAAAAAAACCCAGCACAACACTGCGACACATTAACGTTGGCGTATTCACAATAACACTCAACCTTGTTGGCAACACGAAACAAACTGATATTTTGACAGAGCGCCAGGTACCTCTTAAAATCATTTCAACGTCAGTCAACACAACCATCTAATAATAAGGCGCAATGTCATTTTTTGTAAAAAAAAGATCAGGCTTTTAAGTGCGCCAGAAAATATGGTACACGTTACATTAAAAAAAACACAAGGGAACTGATTATAAAACTTCATGGGGATGCCGAATATCCAGACTTATACCACGGTCCGGGTGAATACTCGATTCTGATTGGCAGCTGGGTGTACATTCAAAAGTGATATACCACAGGATAATCGGACGGTGAAAAAAGAAATTCCAAGAAAAAGAAAAAAGAATTCCAGTCACCTAGCTTAAATGTTCTGTATCACTGCGCCGGCTTCTTTAAAACAACCTTTTGCTTCATCATTTGGACAAAAACAAGCGGTAAGATTGAACTTTCTATCTGAACTGATGCTTTATTCAAACCATCAGAAAGATCAGCATATATATATATATATATATATATATATCGCTTTATATCGCCGAATCTTGACTGCAGCGGTGGTGTGGCGCGACGTGACGCAGACTATTACGCGCCGGGCCACGTAAGAAATAGTGAATATCCAAAAGAAATAGAAATATCCAAATTGAAAAAAAACAAGAATTAAGGACTAAAAACGGGTAACTTTTTATTTCTTTTGTAAGGGACCATGGTATAAACTTCGCGGAAGCAACCGTCCTCCGCTTCACATCGGGCAGTTCAGGCTTCCACAGCGTGCATTAAAAAGTGATAATGTACACTTCGTCGGCCATTAATCCTGACATGTGACATTAATAGAAAAGAGCTGATTCATGTGTTTGGACTGCTGTCAATCAAGGCACACATCCAATTTAAAAACAGGTTTTACTATAAAGCCATGACTATTCTCAACAACAAGGCCCACCCCCAAAATCATTCAAAAGATAAAACCATTATGGAAAATGGTGAGCATCCACTTCATAACACTCACACTTAACAATAGAGGGTCTTCAGTGACCACCATGGCAAATTCCTTCTGCGCTCAACTAAATGCATTAAAAAAGTATTTCAGGATCAAACTAAATAGAAGATGCACATAGAAAGGCGTGTGTTTGTACAAGTATGTGAAAGTGTCACTGAGTATGCACTGGCTGGGAAGCATCTGGGCAGCAGATGCTTGTGAAGACACAGATGCAGCTCAGGGTGACGATGTCTGTCGACGCGGCCAGGAGCATTTATCATCGTTTACCTCATCAAGAGGTGTGATGGGCTGGCAAATTAACGTCATTTAGGAGCTTCATCACACCCCTCCATCATTTTCTAAAGTCCATGCCCAGTGGTTCTAGCATGAATTTGGATTTTCAAGAACAAAAAAGAGAGCGTTCACTGGTCTACTATTAATGATTATGCCGTTTTGAGCCAAAATAATAAAAAAAACTGTTCTTTGCTAGAGCATAGTTTCTGCAGAGCAGCACTAGTTCATTAGAAATTCACCTCTAAGTAGTAGGTGGAACAGTTGGTGCAAAATATTCCCGCCCCCCTTCCCGTAACCGAGAGCTTTCTATTTACAATCTCTTCCACTGGCTTACAGCTCTTCCTACCCCCAACCTAAAGGGCGTGTCACACAGTCACTACGAACACTTTGAGATTTTCCACGTATGAAATTTCGGTCTTTCGTGATCCATGTGGGATTTACATAATTCATAAGTGTTTCTTGTGTTTGTCACCGTCAATGTGCACAGATGTCTGGAGAGGGTTTTGGCCTCGACAAGACTTCAAGTGAATTTGATTTTGAGCTGTTCAAAATTTTCTAAATGTTTAAACATAATTACTGCATACATTTTATGCAATTGCGTGTGGTTTTTGTGAGATGCAAATGCAACGTTGTGGCTTTCCATGACTGTTCCACGTATGCCTAACAGACTTTTCAAGCAATTACCACCGATGTATAACTTTTATATTGCATATAGGGCACAAATATCACACGATTTACATAATTGACGAATGAATCACTAAAGAATTGCATATAAAAAGCACAATAATTAAGCACGATTCATGTTCTATGTTGGTTTATGTGTTCTTTGCGTGGTTTATTCGTACTTCTTCCATAGTTTAAACGTGGTTCATTCGTGATACATCTGTGAAAAATTCACAAACAGACCACAACTTTTCACAAAAATTTCCATACATATACACGTATGACCAGTTTTTATTCATGCAATACGCGTCAAATGTACATATAGTGGCAGTGAGACATGGCCTTAACATTACCAGTGCAACAAAAATGGGGCAATCCAGTCATACAGTTTGAGGCAGATACCAGCTCGGACGCTTAGAATGAAGACGTCTACATCACAAATACGATTTTATTCAAACAGAAGTTTTTCGTTTGCTTGATTCACAACGATTTAAAAAATTCTCAGAAATGCAATTTTAAGCTTAATTTTCTTTATATATGCACTCCATCATAAAAAGAACTTGTTAAAAACACCAAATTATCAGTTTTATTAGAGTAGGTATACTACTAAGAATACTAAGATTCTTGACATTTAGAAAAGAGAAAACACATTAAGGATTTTTATGGCGTTATATTTTTAGGTCAAATCCTCTAAACTCTTAAAATGTTATTGCCAGCAGTAAATAACAGCTCAGTATTTTGTTCCTTGATTGTCCATTGAATGAATGAACAGACCTCATCCACATATTATAGAGTGAAGATCTGGCATGCTGGTACCCAGCGCTCCTCAAACAGACATAAAACACAACACCCTTTCAAAGTTCATTAGCCATGTCTGAAGCAAATGCAGATGCCATGTATAACACAGACAAAGCAATCTGCAGCAAACACAGACATCAATCACAGTGAGGACATACTGTACATACTGAATGAGCTGCAGGAAGACGACGTTCATATCTGAATGATAATCAGGGAGTGTGAATAAACACACTGTCAACATCTCCCCATGCACTTCTGTCTGCCTGTTTATTTACTGAACAATCTTAATAATGCTCATAAATATCTTCTATCTAGAGAGCATAAATAAAAGTAGAAGCATGGAAATAATGCCATCACTGAGAAAAGGGGAAACAAAAAATGAAAAGAGGGATTTTAATCAGACAGTCGACACAAATGGGAAAGGATGCAACAGATCTCTGGAACACCTGGACGGCGTGGCGGGTTGGCTCTGGCAATTACATCAGTCCATTTGTATGCCATCGCCTTCAGACAGAGCAGGTGTGAAGGCAAACAAGGTCGGCGTCAACTACTGTACGGGTATCCACTGACACATGATAATGAACACTAATCATTTCATAAACATTCATTCAGGGAATCAAATATTGTAGTCAAAAGATGTGTTTTTCACATGAAAACAGCTAGTTCAAGTTTAGAAAATAATCTAAGCCCCTATCTCTGGATTGTCTTGTAAAGACCAACTCCAATGAAAATGATGTTTTTTCGTTCTTGTGATTTTTCTCATAATGGAGGAAATATATACAGAAAATGTGGTTTAAAATTGCATCTCTATTTCTTTATTCAAATCATTGTGAATCGAGAGCAGACGAATAAAACTGTTGAAAAAGGTTGTAGCTGTGACATGGAAGCTATCTGCAGAACACAAGATCCCTGTATTTTGATTCATCTACTTGTTGACGACTGGATCCATGTTTGTGTTTGTTTTCCTCGTCTGAGCTGGCATCTGGCTCAAAACTACACATCTGAAATTTGCTCGCCATTTTTTCCGGCGCCAGTAATGTTAGGTTGGGGCTGTAAGCTAGCAGGAAAGCAGATGGATGACGGGAAGAAGAGCAGGCTTACTCCTCCATAGCAATTCTGCCCACAACTCATAGGTGAATTTCTGAACTACTGCCAATCTGCAGAAACTTGAAAACGACACAAGGTTTTTGATTTTGGCTAATATAACATGACAGCATAATCCTAATTAGAATGTAAATGTTTTCAGAGATCAAAAGATGATCAGAGAGGTATTTTTAAAAAGATCAGATTATTTAACCCAAATGGACCATTAACACAGGGTTAATGCTTTTTTATTTTATTTTTCTTTAGAAATTTACATTTTGCAACAAAACCTCTGATTAGTGTACAGCTTCGACAATAACGTGTCACACAGCCACTGCGCATATTGTACAGATGAAAATGTGAATATACGTGGAAAAAGTCTAAAAAAGTGTGGTCTTTATGTGAAATGTTACGTATTACGAATGAAACACGTTAAAACCACGGAAGAAGTACGAATAAACCACGCAAAGAACACGCAAATCAACGAAGAACATGGACCTTGTGTGATTATTGCGTTGTTTATATGCAATTCAAAAGAGATTTGTTCGTCAATAATGTAATTTGAACGTCATAAGTGCACCGAATACACAATATAAAAGTTATACATTGGTGCTACACACATGAAAAGTCTGTTAGACATGGAACGTGGAACGGTCGTTGAAAGCCACAAATTTACATATGCATCTTGCAAAAATTATAGACAATTGTGTAACATTTACATAATTATTGCTTATGAACTACATAAGTTACGCGTCAATTAAAAAAAATGTTTAAACAGCTCAAAACCAAATCCATGAAAAGACCCTCGACGGACAAATAGATTTTAAATATGAAGTGTGTGTAAGGTCTTGATTACAGAACTTGAGGAATTAAGCAAATTTCTTTTTTTAAATATGAACTTCTTCATTTAATGAAGCAATCAGCACAAAATGTGTAATTAATACAAATAATAGTGAAAAGGGAATGAATCAGACACTGTTGCTTCATTTGTGGTTCCTAATTTACAGTTATTTTATCTTTTAATTGTCAGGATGCAATATTTTACAATGTATAAAAAGATCACCTTAATGCTGTGTTTAATCGTTTTCTTTTTTATTCTAGACTAGAATCATAATTGATTCTGTCCTTGTAACAGAGCGTGAGCTGTATTTCCATCCAAGAAACAAAGTTCCAGTCCCCTTGTGAAAGAGTTGATACACATATCTCAAGCATCAAGGAATGAATCTTTGATGCAGCAGCTATTTTTTGGGCCTGTTTTATGTTCCATAACTGTAAATGGAAAAGGAATTGATACCCGAATCTTAAGATGCCGCAGAGAGATGCAGTGAAGCTGAAAGGTGGGTGAGGGAGGATAAAAGGAAAGGTGTTTTCAGAGAGTGGAAGAAAAGAGGCGCTGTGTAGTACCGCCCAACAGTCTGAGCCTGTGTCTGCGGGAAACACACGGAGGCGATGCAGATCACTGACCTTGGAGCACACCTTATTTGACAGTTTGTAAGAATGCACGCACACACACAAACAAAAGCGCCTACCGCTGCTGCAACACCAGGCAGCCAGTCGGATAAAAAGGAAATCTCATAATACCACGCATCAACACAACAGCAGGAGGCCCCCACTTGAACGCCGCAAACCTTTATTTGTTTTAATCATCAATCAAACCCAATCAGACTCGACTCGGCGAGCCAAACGCCTCCACGCCACCCTGACATCACACATTCATCCGCACTCGCACAGCCCTCAAGCTTACGTTCACCAATCAACGCGTCCATAAGGACACCGCACGGTGTGGAGAGGAGACGTCTGCACATGCTCCCCGGGGTCCGCACACTCAGAGTTCAGGGCAGTTCAGTCAAAGGAGTGTCTACACAAACACACACACGGTCGCGTGTTTTTTTGCTCTGTTCGCTGCACGGTTGAACTGCCTGCTGAAACAACCTATCACTTCCAGAATTGTCTATCTCCCTTGCTAATAACACACCCGGTTTTCACACATTGCTCATGCAGTTCTTGCATGTGTCACACATGTAAAGCCTCTTCACAGAAAGACACAAGCAGGCCTGAACAGACTCCAACAGCTCCCCAAACAGTCTTTATTCCAGGTGAAGAGCTTTCATGTTTATCTCCATCACCGAGCACGTTCAAAGGAATTGGCAAGAAACCATCCCTAACAAAAGGCTGCTTAAGATCAACTCGGACAAACAGGAATGGTACATGTTCATATCTTTGGACAAAATAATTATGCACAGCAAAATTCCAGAAACAAAAACAAAATAAAATAAAAATAATAGAAACGAAAAAAATAATGAAACATTTCGGAAAACAGAAGGTACAAAACACAAAAAACGAAACAACAAAGAAACTGGAAAATTTATGGGACATCGCCGATGGGATGACAGCGTTTGTCTATCAATTTTACCGAAAAATGTTTGGCATAAAGTGAAAAGGATAGGCTCCTTATTAATGATAAAACATTTATTAGTATTTACACCATGGTCCGGGTATATACTCGATTCTGATTGGCTGCTGGGTGTGGATTAAAAAGTGATTATCTACAGTGATAACACACACCTGAGTAAGAAGTTCCGGTCATATAGCTTAAATGTTCCATATCACTGCGCTGGCTTCTCTGAAACAAACTTTCGCTTCCTCATCTGGACAAAAACAAGCGGTAAGTGGTGAACTTTCTCTCTGAACTGATGCTTTATTTAACCTGTCGTGACAATCATATATATATATAGTTTTTTTTTGCCACTGCAATTGAGGTTGGTGCCAGCTCAGCCATTACCATGACAGCGCGCCACGCCACGTATCAAATAGTTTGCTTTTTGTGAAACAAGCAATCTAAACCGAAAAATTACAAGAATAAAGTACTAAAAACGAGTTGAATATTTATTTAATTCTTGAGTGACAATAATATTAGTGGGATAATGGCCTTCGAAATGTCCATTATCAGAAATGAACAGACTTCAGGAAAGCATTCTTCCATGCCGTCTGTTAATTTCTGATAATGGTCTCTTCATCGGGCATTATACCTTACACGGACATTGAAGATGCATTTTAGAAAACTTTAACATCAAAAATCAAACAAAATTAGCCAATCAGCGATGTCCCATAGAACCTACCTTATTTTAAATCCTTGAAATTACTTTTGTTGTCTGAAACGTTTCATTTTTATGTTGTTTCTTTTTTTTTGGAGTTTTGTTTTGACTTCTAAAACGTAATGCTGTATTTGAATTATTTGTTTTGCTTTTTCATTTGTTGTTGTGATTTTCATTTGTATTATATGTGTTTATATATATTTCTGCGTTGAGTGATTTGTTGGTGTAATTTGGACTTCAGGGCCACCGTAAAACACCATCTAAGCATCTTTATTAGATTTTTGGTTGTAAAATCCATCCTTAGCACTAAATGTACTTATTTTAGGGTAAATCATGAATCTCCCAAATGCCATCATAATAGCAGTTCAAATATCAGTTGGTATATTTAAAAAAAAAAAAAGTAAATCTATAAATACATGTCTCTGAAGCATGAGAAACCAAGATGCTCACCAGCAGAGCTCTTCACGCTTTGGCTTCTTCAATGGTTTCCATCTCTGCCAAAGGCGAGGAGCTGTCTTAATGCAGAGTTTGCACTGAAATGCTACACATTTCTGCATCCTCAGCATGAGCCAGAAGCAGGAAACATGCAATTTTTATTTATATGGAGAGCAAATGAAATGATACCAGAATAACAGTTTCATACACAGATTATTCTGAGCATCAGAAGCAACGAGTAGAGAAAAAAAACAAATACTTAAGAAGCAAGAAAAGTGACCTTGAACATCAAACTTTGCTCATCTGGTCTCCCTCTTTTTGTTTGCTTTGAGGTTGATAAATACAGGTGCTTTTCAAAAGGTTTCCCCAATGCATAGTGAGGCATTAAAAATTCTTTAAAAAAAAGAGAGATAGCCAATTCTTCCAGGGTTCAAAAGCTCTATGAAGCCCAATTTATCTTTGAAAGATGGGTGGGGGTTTAATATGGAAACCCGAAACTAACTCATGCATGCCTGCTTGGTCAGGCGCTGAGAGATGAAAGGGTGATGTGAAAGAGCGCAATGGGCCGTTGGTGTCTCTATGTAAAGAGAAAGGAGACATGGACGCTGAATTTCAATAAGTGTAGTCCTGCTTTTCTATGCAGATGGAGAGAAAATGAAAAATGGTGGTTCAGTTGCCGGAACTTGGAATGATTAAAAGAAAAAAAAGGAAAACTTTGGAAGTTATTGATTTTGTAGTTTGGATTTCGCCATATACATCGAATCTGGTCAATGTCATCTTCAAAACCGACATGTTTTTAGACTGTAAGGTACACCGTCAATGGTCTATTTTTTAAACTAATGTCATATATAAGGCGCATTGAACTATAAGGCGCCTTTTTAGTACCCCTTGTATTGCGGAAAATACGGTATGGTTCGTAAGACCTACAAAATCCATTAAAAGTCAGTCGTCCTCAGGTCATTGTTTAAAGACAGATGTTCTATTAAACACACAACACATGGCTCTCATGATATTTGCTAAAGGAATCACTGCAGACTACAAATCTATTCATTCATATGTCCATTTGCTTCCATGGAAACTGTTCGGGAGTTTGAGGGAAAAATAAACAGTTGCATCAGTTAAATGGAATATTCAAAATTAAACAAAATCCAGAACTCATGCTGGTCACGTCCAGACATATATTTCCGAGCAGATGGCAGCAACGCGCCTTTGAAAGACAAAACACTGAGGCAGATTAGCATGTTGTCCCAGCAGCCAAATTGTCACCCACACCATGATTCCCTCCTTCGTGTCCAACGCGAGAATGGGGGCATTTAAGTAAAAATCCCTGATGATGCATGCATAGCTCTGAGCCTCTACACTGACGTACAATTGCCTCCTGCAGACAAATCAGGATATGCTTCAAATGCATGTCAGCAGTGCACAATGGGGATCAAAAACCAAGAGAAAGTCAAGAAAGCAGGGACAGCTGTTCTGCGCAGAGCTTATCGTCGTCTGCTGGCCGCTGCAGTCAATTATCACTCTCATTAGCACATGCTGATTGCAGTAGCATTGAGAAGAGCTGAAAATGATCTCAATTCAGACATATTTGGACCAGAAAGTCTCATCTTTGTGTAGAAAATAATGTGTTTACTTTGTGTTTTATTACAGTGTTGAAGGATTTTATTGTACAGGGGCTTCAGGGCTTCAGAGAATTTCCTGTGTATATTTTATGTTGGGATGCTGTCTTTTTCATAAAACATCCATGCAGTAAACACAGAACTCCATCCAGAGGCCATTTGACTTTTCCTGCTGACATTTGACTGCAGAAAATACACCTGAAAATACTCTAAAGCAGCTCAGTAGAGGAGTTGATAAATGCACCATCAAAAAGTTACAAGATAGGCCAAGCAGATCTGCAGTGGGTGCAGACAGAAGGATTGTTATTTCAGCAATCACTTTGTGAAAATTACAAGTGTGTCTGCTGGGCTATTTGGAAGAAATAACACAATACCTTCTTATTGTGTCCAAGGGGAATGTTTTTGACTTTGGACAACAGCAGAGTCTGTCTGGATTTACCACAAAGATGCTTCTCTAAATCAGGGGCTGTTTTAGTTCGGGTTTCTGGAAGCATCGGTGAGCCTGCGTGTGTTCCATCTGTGTTTGGAAAAAATAACGTAAGCACTGTTCCATGTACAAAGAAGTAGGGGATGAGTTCGCCAAAATAAACAAAAGCAAACTTATAATGGCAAGGAGCAAAAGTTTAACTGTAACTGCGAAAGTCTTAAAGACCCATTTTGATGAAAATCCAAAACGTCAAACGTCATATTTGCTGCCAAAACTAATATGGAGTGTGACAATTAATAAACTTAATCAATGACTTGATTGAACCAGATGGATCTGTCTGAGGCACGTTGTTATTCAAATCAACTTATACCATTATAACATCATTTCAAAAGAATATCAATCACTTGAATCGATATTGGGAAATCCCATTTGGATTGAGGCACAGTAGGTTTACTTTACTAAAACGTAAGACAGCAAACAACAAACATGATTTTCTACACCTATTTAATTTACGCTTAATTATCTTGCAAGGAATACAAGGAATATGGAAAACTTCACCTGCACTGTTCAGTACCAGGTATTTATCTCTGAGTCTTGAATTTTGAGATAAAGATGTCTTAGATCGATTTTAGGTCAGTGAATCAGATCCAATCATATCAACAATATAGACTATAAATCATACCAGCAAGCACAAATCATGATATGAATTGAATCATTCTTAAACTGAATGTTACACTGCCAAAAACGAAATAATAGAATGTTTGCTAGTGTAGACTTCTTCATGAATTCTTTTTTCTTATTTTTCTTTGATTTCATAGGCGGCTATCTTGAAATAAATAAGGTAGAGGGCATCTTCTAATACTTTTTTTCATATAAAATGCCAATTTAGAACCTACATGAACAACTTTCAGAAACAATCATTGTCCTAACAATTTACCAAATAAAATGACATCTCCGTGTGTTAAGTACCTTTCATCTAACTGCTTAATATCTGTTTTAAAATTTCCGCGCATGCATGTAGACACAAAAAACTAGTACATAGTAAAACACAAAAAAACAAAGAAAATAAATGTACAATGGAGCAAAAACCCACACATGGACACAGAAATACACAGCAGTCACTGAGGTGTCTGCAGAACAGAGATATGGCGGTCTCCATCAGCCTCTCCACCTACCCAAAGGACCTAATCAGTCAGTGAATGCACGTAAAATGCAAGCTGCCATCTACCTCCATCCCTGCAGACTCATGCCGACACTCTCTTTCAAGTGTTACTGCAGAAAAGGAGAGGAAGAGCCATACTAGATCAAGATGTGCCCACACATACACTTATACCTACTCTTTACCTGCTTCCTCTACAGTCTCATCTTTGCAGCATGATCCAGCAGCTCAAATGCAGTTTTCTTTTTCTAACCCAATCCCATTATTTTCCCTCTTTATTACTTGTGCTCCCAGGATGGGTTTTCAATTCTGTCTCAGAAGAGAATCATCTTAGTTGAAGTGCGGCTGCAACCGTCTCTCCTTCCTGAATTATTTCAAGTCACTTCCATCCTTTCTCACATGTGTCATAAGACAGAGGGGAAACTGAGTTAAGGCTCTCATACTGCGAAGCCTGAAAAACCAGCACTGGTGGAATCTGCCGCCTTGTTATGTCAAAACTGAAAGTGAAACAAAACGCTGTTTGTAAAAAGTGGCTATATGCTGAGTCCAAATGATTTTTGGCTTAATTAACACCTGTTCTCTTGTTTTATGGGGCTCTGCAGAAAACAACAGCATGTCTGGTCTCTTCTGAAACTACATAAATAGGAGCCCAAGGAAGACAATGGCTGTGTCCAACTTCCCTCACAAATCCAAACCCATTAAACCGGCATGTCCAAAGACCGGACCGTGGGCCAAAGGCAACCCATGTTCAAATTTCCACTGACCGCTCCTTTTATAAAATCAATAACATGAAGCCCTCTGCATTTTCTAACAACCGTGTGTTTGATTTCTTGATGGTGGTCAGCTAAATTACATGTTAAGCCGTGGTAAACCTGGGCAACACAAGCTGTGTTTCCGTTACACAAATACGCAAAACTTGATCGAAATCGTAGACATGTGGAAATAATACAATTTGGCAATAAGACTATTCACATTAAATTATAATTTTGTGAATAAACACAAAATTTATTTTCTAGTTTTGTAAAATGTGTCAATTTCGATACGCCTAAAAAAATCCACCTCCTCCAAGCGCAAAAGCTTATTTTCGATAAATACGAGTTTTTTCAAAAATGTTGTTTTGCCTTTAACCAAATTTATTATCGCAAATCCAATTTGCCCAATGTCATGTCACACTTTCTAGCTAATTTCTAAAATTTCCATTGTATATACAAAAGAAACAATAAGGTACACCGCTTCCAGGTTAACTGGAAATCGGCACAGTTTTTCAGTGAAATATGAAATAACAAATTGGCCAAGAGACTGTGACCCTTTTCATGTAGTCCAATATCAAGAAGGACTATTAGACCAGACATATTACCTAGATCAGGTGTGCTTGTCCAATCAGAACTTGGAAACACCTGAGTCAGCTAACCGGCAGCAAGAGCTGAATGGATGGATGAAAACAGGCAGGGAGGTAGATCTCAAAGCACAAGGATTGGGCTGCCCTGTATTATAACATATGCCCCTGACAACAAAAAAGAATAGAACCCGCCGGGGTCTGGAGCCACGGCCATTCATCTGATAACCACTAGGTGGCAAATTTGTAACACTATTTTCAGCAAAAACAGTTTGTCCATGGGGTTAGTTTTCATATTCAACACAGCTATATATGAGTCTTTTTGTCCATCTTCACAAATTTACCACAAATTTGTGGATGATTTTTCTTTAAGTGGACAAGTGACCTTCATATCAGGCTAAACAGAAAGGCACAATTTAAAAAAAAAAAGCTCAGTTTAGTGTTATAAGCAGAGTTTGTCATAAAATACTACTCATTAGAAATCTTGTTTTTAATTTATGAACAAAAACTTTTTTTTGGACTCATCCATTTGCTGGATAAAAAAAAATAATTTCATTAAATCTATTATTCTTACCGGTATCTATTTTTTATTTATCAGTAATAAACACAATAGTACCTAATAGTGAAGAAGAGAACCATTTCAGTCTAAGATCTGATAAATGTATGGAAACAAAACAAACGCTTACTATGTCTGTAAAGAATGACCGTTTCTTCCTTTGATTCAGCAGAACAAGCCTCTATTTGTACCGATGCTCTCCATGGTAACTCAAACTGTGGTATGATTATTCCATCTCATTTATTCTAAATGATTTCTGCTTCACAAAAGCAGAACAAATTTGATGGTGTGACTTGTAAACAGCTGCTCGGATTTCCAGCTTATAAAGATCGGTCCTTTGTATGACAAACTGGAAACTGAAGCTACATTGCTTTAATATTTTTCCAATTTTGTATCTTACTGTGGGAAGAAAAAAATGACAAAGGTTTTCAGATCAGAGTGTTTAGCCTGTTTTTTTTAAGGATTTACATGTATCTATGCACAAGTCAACAGCAGACATTTCAACAGGAAACCCACTTTTCATGACACTCAGAGGAGGCAACGCAGAAAGACAACAAGGTAATTGAAGGTAATTAAAGACAATTAAAGGCATTGTAACACAGTTGTGCAATATGAACATTTTCCACGTATGAAATGTCGGTCTTTCGTGATACATGTGTCATATACCTAGCTCGTAAGTGTTTCTTACGTCCGTCATTCGGCGATCTGCGCAGATGTCGGTCGAAGGTTTCGGCTGACGGGTCTTTACTTAAATTCGGTTTTGAGCTGTTCAAAATTTTTGATTGGTTGAGAATTATGCCGTCAATCTTAAGCAATTGTTTTTGGTTTTTGAGACATGCCTACACAAATTTGTGGCTTCCCTCGACCGATCCACGTATGTCCAACGCACTTTTCACACACATACCACTGAATAAATTGCATATAAACAGCGCAATAATCATCCACAGTTCATGTTCTACCGATTTACGTGTTTTTTTTCTTACTTCTCCCGTGGTTTTAACGTGGTTCATTTGTGATACATCAGTGAAAATTTCAAGCAAAGACCACATATTGTCTTACTTTTTCCAGGTAAATTCACGTATGACCAATTTTAATCTGTGCAATACGTGCAAAATGTACATAGTGACTGTGTGACACAGCTTTCAGGAACACATAAAACGCACTTAAAAAAAAAGGATTAAAGGCTCTGAAGACAGAGACATGTCTTGACGTCATCAAATGATGGCTGTTCTACAATACACGGTGACACCCAACCATCAGATTTTTCTGGCCCGTTTGCCTCTTCACTTCTACAACCGTGCGGTAAAAAAAACTGAGATCTCATTGGAGTGTGAAATCAAAATATTGTGTCTGGTGGCCGTTGTGTTTTTATCTATATCCTGCAATAAAACCGTGTGGAGCACACAGAGCAGAGAAAAACCACAACAAAAAGAAGAGGAGAAATCTGAGAAAATAATTGCATCATCAATATAGACGAAGGTCAGAAGGGAAGCTAAACAAAGAGACTCCTAGAAAGTGGGAGAGACAGGAAGGGAATAGATTCTCCCTTTTTCTCATTTGGGGGGTTTCCCTGTTTAGCTACAAAGAGGTGGGGCTCACCTCAAGCGATTCTTAAAGAGAAAAGAGTTCAAAGCGTGCCAGTGGGAGGAGGCAATGGCTGCGTGGGAGCACAGTAGACAGTTAGGATGGGATTTCTCATTACTCCTGTCTCGCTCCGTGTCCCGGCTATTACCGCCGCACGCCGCTCCTCATTCTATGCCCTATAATTTCTCTCTGCCTCCCTTTCTCCAGACACAAACCGAATACATAAGATTGCACCCCACTAGGCCACGCTCTCTTTCTCTTTCATCTAAGCCTGCTTGTGTTTCCACTGCACATGACTGTGCACACACAGGCTAAAACACACAGTCTGGATGACAAAGCAGGAGCAAATAGGACACAAAAAGCATGTGGCATGCTGGCATGTGGCGAGCACGTCAATAACACCCCAAAACACTAGAAAAATAAAATTAACTACAAGAAAATGTTCAATTTAAAAAAAATCCTTAGCTAAATGTTGAGCAATAAGGATGTCTAGTTTTACATATGCTGCATGTTGATGCAAATTTGTGCAAATTCATGTGCTAGCTTACAACAATTTTGTTGCGTCCAATCAGTCCCAATTTAGTTTTATGTCCCCCATATTAAACTGTGAAGATTGTGCTGTTGGATTTGGTTTTGTGACTCGTATTTCCTCGGGTCTTGTAGGTTCTTGTAATGCTTTGTTTGGAGTTGTCCCCCTGTCAAGCTATGTTCACTTCTCAACCACATTCAGTGAAAGGTCTATGCATGTAAACGCACCTTTCGGGCTTCTGTGTCAAAATTCTGGCGTCCACGTGTAGCTACGCAAGTACGGAAGTCTCCTCCAGCTGCAGATGCGGACATGTGCTAGCGTTGGGTAGCAACAGTCCATTATGAACACCATATCCTAAATGTATGTCACATGTGTGAGTCACATGCCCAGTGTGAACGTAGCATCAGTCACACCAGGTTTAGGTGGATGATCAATCATCAACAGCTGATTTCATTTCTGTCAATTACCCCCCACAGTGTATTTAGTTGTTTGGTTTTTAGTTCTCGATTGTCAGGTCATCTGCTTCGTCACTTTTTTTTTTTTTTGCTCCCTTAGTGTTTGAATTTTCTATTTGTTTGTCTCGCCACAGTCTGGATTCCCGTATATTAGACAAATCCCAACCTATTTTGTTTACTATCATAACTTTTTTGTCTACTTTCGGACGGTGCAGACAAAAACTCTTACAAACATGGTGCAGTTAACCCACCTATTATATTGGGAGCCACAGAATGAGCTTTGAACAACGCGGGAAAGTCCTGCTAATGCTTTATGATACACTACTAAGTGCCTTCACCTTCTCGCTAACAAAATATTGACAAAAAAATTGGATTCTGTGTGAAAAATCTGTAGCTGATTGAAAAGCTTTAGTTGAAGTTCTAGTTTGGAGTGTTCCATCGAATTTTCCTTCCTGTTGTTTGTGTAAAATTGTCAAAATAAAATAAAAACTCGAGCATAGAGCAGAACCTCGAAGTAAACAGCCAAAGCTGAGGAGCTCCAGCAGTCATGCGAATGCGCCAAAGTGGAAGTGTTTTCCATAGTAGAGCGAGCAGCACGTCTTGCTGCAATCAATCCCTGGTATTTGTCAGATATGCTCCCCGCCACGCCAGCCATCCGTGACTCATTCCCTCATTACATCTCAGGAGGTCACGCCCACTCCGCCTCTGCCTGCACCATCCTTCCAGGGTCTGATGGCGGCCTAATGACCTGCTCGCTCTACACAGCAATTAACCTTTTTATTGGCCACCTGCCAGCAAGCTGGAGATACATCAGCAGCCACTGGGCATATCTGTGTAAGCGCAGGAGCATGGACGCAACGCCTTCCACACGTGTGTGCATGTGCTGCAGTGGAGGTCCACACCGATGAGTGTATGTGCCTGTAACTGCCGACAGATTACTCCCTCTCTCACACAGAAATTGATTGAATCCAACACCCCATCATGGTTGACTCGGGCAGATCCCACTGGCTGCACTGCTGTTTGATGGAAAAGCACTTCTTGCTGCAGGAACTTAACAAGTCCCCTCTGCATTACATGTCAGTGGTGGAGGGCAAGAATTATTCACACTGTGGACCAGCTAAATAGATCCCATTCTGAAGGTTATCAGGCTGGCAATAAGCAAAGCATTCATACTCAAATTCAAATAAACAGTAATCACTGGTTTTGGCAACAATATATCACATAAAAGCAAAAGCAAAGATGCAACGGCACATGAAATCTATGAAAACTGTAGCATCATTAGATCAAAAAAGCATAAAATAGCCTCTTTATAATAAACTGATGCAATGGGGACAAAGGGAAAGGGTTTTCCACATTTTCATGAGTCTTTTTCACAAAAGATAATCTTCTAGGCAGGAGATTGTCTCACACACACACACCAACATTTGGCATTCTGTCCAATTCTTTTGTGCCATCTGTGTAATTTTACAACAACATGAGCTGATATCTACTTGGCCGGTATTGCAGCGTCAAAACTAAAAAAATGTGTCAATGCCAAACTTAAGGGTGCATTAACACCAGGGCTGTTTGGTCCACGCTGGCATTTGAGTCCTTGGATTGGCCGCTTTGCAATAAAAGCTCATTTGAACCCTGGACCAAACCAAATATTGGTTCACTTGGAAGTAAACTCTGGTGCAGTTCAAGATAGCCAGAATAAGCAGCATATGCACCATAGAGTTCTATGAAAAAAGAAAAAACTGTGAACCCCAAAGGAAAGGACACACCGGGAATGAGATGAGCATTCAAGAACGCACATGGTGTTCACACTGGACAAGTAAGGATGGGCTTCTTCTTCTTTTTCCACTGCTTACTAACGCATGTCCATGACCTACATTTGGAAGAAGCTTAGTGGGAAATGCCAAATCCAGCAAATCTTGCTCCAGGCTTTTTGTTTCCAAGGCTCTATTCTGATATAGGAAAGTCTTGATGTATAGAATTCCAGCCAGACACAAACCGCAATTATTAATTTCTTCATAGAAATATAGCTATGCGTGGATGCGAGAGTTTTGAACCTGGAAGCCTAAAATGCGCATTTATGTGCATTTACATAGACTTTTTATTGAAAATGTTTGCTTGAAAAACGGACGTTACTGAGAGTGGTGTGAAGGTAGCTTCAGATGTACTATTTGGAAATGTCTCATATGTAAACATGGTGTATATTATTAACTAGAAAATACCTAAATCTTTTGTCATCTACATCTAATCTTGCCAAAGGAGCAGCTGTTGTAACTATGAGCCATTTCTGTGCGGCTCGGTCAGAGTGTGGTGTGAAAGCAGAAAACCCGAAACAAAGTTGTGCCATTTTTCAGCATTCCAAACTCAAACTATCTTAGCGTGAAACCCCCCCGACATGACTTCCTACGTGGCTTGTTTTGATCCCCGCTGCACAGCCAAAGACATGTCAGAAAGGTTGATGCGACAAATTAGAGATTAAAGTGGCTGATGTGGCAGAATCCAGAGCATATCCTCTGCTGTCTTTGTGAAAGCTGCTTCGCCAGCTCCTTTACGACTGTAATCAGATCAGCTCTGTGTGCTCAGAAAAGCTCAACTGTCCCAACATGTGAGGGAGGGGCCGTACCTTTTGACTGTCCACATTAGGAAAATAACAAGACCGATTTTGACCACTTATGAAATGTAAACAACTAGCTGGTTCTCAGCATTTGTGTTTGTTGAGTTTTGTGCACAGAAAGCTGCATAGTTTTTTACCTGAGGAAAATGCTGTTTCCCAAAATACTGGTGTAAATATGGATTAGGGCAGAGCTGTAGACTAACCTCCAAGAGGCGTTCAACGACCAGCAGCTATATAATGTACTCTACCGCTGACAATGAGAGGCCTCTCATGGGCGTTGTAAAAGCCGACAGAGCGAGGCTGACTAGGAACCTCACGGTAAATGCATTTTGGGGCTCCTTCAGCTACAAATTGAATTTCAGGGCATGACTTCACTGAAAGCACCCAATAATCCCGATGTCACCGGCTGTTCTCGAGCTGAACAAGGTCACATTGTCGGCCATGTAATGAAAAATAACAGACCTCATTTTCAAAGCGTTTATCCAGTGAGGCGGCGCATTTGAGAGCCGGGCCAGGTGAGAAACAAACAAAGGAAAAGAATTACAGAACAATTGAAAAGAGAAAAAAACAAAACTGAAAGTAGAGCGACCAGAGAACCTGTTGGCTGTGAGGTAACAAGAATAATTAAAGATTTAGTACTTAGTCAATCAGCCTTCTAATGAGAAGTATTCTGTGCAAATCCGGAAGTCTTACCTGCTACGGAGAGTCGTGCTGTGCGGCTGGAAATGGAGCCCAGGTTGTCGATGGTGGCAACACATTGATAGATGCCCTCGTCTGGCTTGTTGTGCTTTGAGTGGGTTATGTGGGCGAAGAAGAGCGAGCCGTCAGGAAGTATACGTCGCCTTTCGTCTGAAACTAGGCTCATGAAAGTGCCGTCCTTCTTCCACTTGATGCGTGCCGGCGTGGCCCCCTCACTGTGGGCCGAGCAGTTGAGCAGTGCGGGGTTTCCCCGGACGGCCAGCGTGTCCTGGGGCTCCACTGTGAACCAGAAGGGGCTGAAGGGGTGCGCTGCAGAACCTGGAATAGAGCAGGCAGAGGTGTACTTAGCCAAAGGCTGGTAGTTCCAGATGATGTAACGGTAGTCATTTTTGGGTTTATTTTGTTGATGTAAAAAAAAAAAAACTAGCATATGTGTGCTTTGGGGCTCCATCATATGAGGAAAACTTTTGATATTAGAGTTTAATATTGCTATGACGATATGGCTTGCAATGCATAAACATCATTTCCATTTCACTGCTAGTTTTATTGACACAAAACTCAACAAAACTTAAATTCTACTCCAAATGACCTATGTCTAAATAGCAGGCGGGCATTTGACATAAAAGGGCTCCCTTTGACTGGTCAACAACATGAAGGGGTCCATCTGATTGGTCAAAAGCGTCAACGGTTCTATTTGATTCATTAAATACTTCAAGCTACCGTGAGGTTGTATAACCGTGTAAGGGCTGTGTCACACGGTGTTTACATATGACATTTCAGTCTTTCGGGGTTGAATGCATATTATACGTAATTCATAAGCGTCTCTTGCATTCGTTGTTTGGCAATCTGTGCAGATGTCCGGCCGATGGGTCTTTACATGAATTCTGTTTTGACCTGTTCAGATCTTTTGGTGAATGCGTATTTTATGTAGTTTATACACAATTATTAGGTACATCTTGTGCAATTTGTGCAGTTGCAAATTTGCATCCACGACCATTCCATGTTTGTCTAATGGACTTTTCACACACATACCACTAATGTATGACTTTTTATATCGCCTATATGGTGCACGTATGACGAAAATTATGTAACTGATGCACAAATCACCAATGAATTCCATATAAACAGGGCAATACTTGTGCAGGGTTCATGTTCTTGTTCATGTTCCTCCATTTTTTTAACGTGGTTCATTTGTGATACATCTGTGAAATTTTCATGTAAAGACCCAAACTTTTCAAATTTTTTCCACGTGGTTTTCCACGTATATCCACGTATGACCAATTTTCATCCGTGCAATATGCGCAAAATGTACGTAGTGACTGTGTGACACGACCTTAAGGTAACCACTTTGTGAGTTTATGCTGTCTTTTGCAATGCATATATTGCACAGGCTGATATTACGATGACGACAAATTTACAATTTATTGTGCAGGGTTAGTACGCTTCCACAAGACAGCAAGAGTTAATGGCTTACTTTTTATCAACTGAAACGCTTCAACGCACTATACCGGATAACCAAAAACTACTGTAAAAGAAGCGTTGAGAACTGTCACAAAGACAAAAGCATGTGAGAAATCTGCAGTAGTCGACTTTAGAAAAACATGCTGCCTCCTCAGTTCCACTTTGACTGCAAATCTCAATTTCTAATACTTCCAAAGATGATATGTAAGAGTTCACTTTATATATAAATAAACACTGCTGGACTCCAGGAACTGTAACGAAATGTTCCTAAAGTAAAACATCTTTTTGTTTGTTGCATCCTTTTAGCCAAAGAGCTTTGGCTGATCCCAGAGTCTCCAAGAGCCTTTTTTTTATTATGAAACCACAAGCCCCAGTGGAGCTGGGTAAGAGGAACGGACAAATTTAACCCTTGTGCTATCCTATGACCCCACCCTTACATTGACGTGTTATGCCTACCATGACAAAGGTGGAGAGGATTTCATGTAATCCATGGACACCAGTGAAGATCAAAAATCATTGAAGGAAAAAGGTTCAGCGCACTGTCTAGTGGGTCTAGATGACCCAACTCCCAATGTTAAAGTGCCTAGGATAGCACAAGGGTTAACCTAGTCTAGCCTCCCTGGCAAGTTAATATCACAGACCGGAGTCAAGGAGTAAACAGTCTAGCTTTCATTTCCTTTCCCTGATCACGAATGGCCACTTGCCATTGACATGCACTGTGCCAAAGTTAGTAAATGCAATAGCTTTGTGTTTATCCACTATACATTATTCAGGCTCTGCCAACCTTTGAGCTGCACAGTTGTTCTGTTTAGATAAAAAAAAAGCCAATTATCATCCAGGCAGGTATGGGTTTAAGATAGGGAATTTATTAAGGGGGTCATGAACAAATTTCAATACTGCAACATGTGCAGTGTTGAGTGCAGTTTAAAATATGCCTGTTCTCTCCTAAGAAAATGTCATGTCTCCAGGGTGGAGAAAGACAGACGATGGAAAATTAGAAAATGGGGATCTCCAAAAAAAGGTACCATGCCTTTTATTCGGCTGTTTAACTACGAAGAGGTAATTTCTTTTTCTCTGTTCCCTCGTGTGAGAGCCAAAGAGTGAAGCGGTGTAAAACATGGCCTATTAAGGTAGCAAAAAGGCTGCCCATCCTCGGCATGCTTTCAAAGCACAGTTACAGCAAAAAACGAGGCTGAAAGTGGCTGACAGAATTATTTTACTTTTACAGTAAACGCTAAACAATCTAGAAATGTTACAAAGTTGTGCAATCATCGCTGCAATAACAGACTGATGGAGCAGAACAGATGATTGAAAAGACTTTAAAATAAACCCAACAGTACAAAATGATGACCGGTTAGAAAAGGCTGACCGAATAAAACCAGGTGTCTTTGTTGGATCAAATACGAGGATGAGGTCATCCGAAGATGAACCACTTTGTAGTTTGTTGCAGTCTTGGCAGGATATGACATCACAGACCCTTTTCTGTAAATAAGAAGCCATGAAACAGCAAAATGTTTAGCAATTAATTCTGTTTGTACATAATTAGAAGGTCGTATTTAAAGTAAAATATTCAGCTGGATTAACTTTTACGCCCCTAAAATTATAACTAATATATATATAACTAATTATAACTAATATAACTAATTCAAAATGTAAATAAAAATTCAACTAACGTTAACGAATGAAGCCTTTATATCAGAGTGAGCGGATTTAACCATAGCTTCAGAGCAGGCCCATGTGCTCACATTCGGCACAGAATGACAGACCCAGAGATAAATTTAAGTGCTGATGTGCACAGCAGATGGACTCAGACCACGGAGTGATGCAACAGTGGGGAGGGGGGTTCCTTTGCCCTGACAGAACAGAGGGACTATGACATGCTTAATCATCTTTGCTTTTTGCAGCTGGAACAGTGGGTCTGTGCAGAGCATCCCCGTCCAAGCTTGGCTCTTTTCCAGGCAGAAGACCATCTTCAGCTCCTCTCAACGGGAGCAGAGAACTGAAAGGACTTGAAGGTCCTGCCGCATCCTATCAGAGGCAAAACAGACGCTTCTGGCGTCTTTTTATCCTCATCTCTGAGAACAGTGGGAGAGGGCTTACTTTCTGCTGTATTATGGAACAAAATAGGGAAGGATTTCCTTCAAGTTCCAGATGCTAAAGCCCACTGTCAGCAGAGCAGGACAATGAAAAGTAAAGACAGCCAAGTCCCCGAAGCCCCATTCTCTACAAAACCTATCGATACAACCAATTAATGCCAAATTGTAGACAAACAAGTCATCTACTGCAGACAAAGCAAGTGGTTTAAAAAGTAAAAACCACATTTGAATACAACTATTGATATTCTTCTCTTAGAAAAGAGGCTAGGGCTGCACAATATGAGGAAAATGCGCAAGGTGCAATGTTGCTCATCAATATTGCCATGACTTGCAATATTGATGATGAAATAGCAAAACAAAAAAGCAAATAATAAATCATTTTCATTTCACTGCAACAGTTCTATTTAAACAAAAGTCAAAATAACTTTGCGTTATACTACAAGTGACCCTCGTCTACACAGGAGGCAGGCCTCTAAATGGGCTCCATTCGATTGGTCAATAGCCTAAAGGGCTCTATTTGATTCATTAAATACTTCAAGCTGCCACGAGATAGTTTTAGCATCTGTATAAATATTTAGGATAACCATTTATCACAGTTTATGCAGGCTGATATCGCAATGATGAAAAATATGCGATTTATTGTGCAGGCCTATGAGAAAAGACGTCAAAAAAGAAAAAAGTTCGCACTTTATTGAATGGACTTTATCGTACATTTATTTTTGCAAAAAGCAGGAATCACAAATGCTGGTTTCTGTAAACTCAATGAAAGACCTTTTATCTTAGGTAACGCGCAGCAAACTCCTCATTAGGAGCAGTGCCGGATTATTTTTAGAAAACGTGGAGGCATGTTTGAGAGCTTACATAAAAAAACACTTTTCTTTTTTTTACTCGTCTGTCAGGTCCCATGAGGGAGCAACAACCTAGACTTTGTGTCAATACAAGCTTTTGAGGTTAAAGCAAAAGCAATTTTATCAATGTGAGAAGAAGCCTACCTATATTTACTAGTAAATGGATCCAGTCTCTGCTGCATGGGAGCATGAAACATGGGCAGGCAGGTTAAATGAACCTGATGAGGCTCAGCTTCCAACCACGAGTCAAGGCTGTCTCTGTGTAGTTTGACTGACCTCTCCGTCAAAGGCTAAAGTCAGAGTTTAAGTGAAAGAAAAGCTTATTTTTAGCAAATAACAACTGTTGACACGATGTGTATATATACATAGATTTTTTTTCTCCAAATGAAATGTTCACTCACACACAACACTGCAGTGAACCGTCTAACCTTGCAAAGCTGAAAAAGAGGAGGAATGAGAAAAAAACAAGAAAAACCTTTTTTGATTTCTGGTATTTATTTGGACAAAATCATTGGGAGTAAAACGTAAAGCATTGATGCAAAGCGTGGTCCAAAAAAAAAACAAAAAATCAAGACCTTGCAGTGTTACCCAGCTATGCTTGAAAAATGGGAACCTGCACTGTGAAGCTTCCAATGATAACGAGAGAGCAGAGAGCACAGCGCTGCAAAATGAGGTTGTCTGCTTGATTAGAGCGAGGTGAGACCCACTTTTCTCAGCAGTCATACAAGGTTCTCGGGTTCCGTGTCAGATGGTGACTGATAAGCTGGGTGTCTAGAAATATAGGCAGGTATTACATCTAAAGCTGCGGACACTACAGGCATGTGATGAGCGTTCAAGAACGAGCTATTTACGGGTTTGATCGTACTTTTTGTGCATGGTGTTCACACTGAACAAACAGGGAGGGGCTTCTTCTTCTTTTTCCACCAGCGCATGTCCACCACCTACAGTTGGAAGAGGCTTGGTGTGAAATGTCAAAGCGGAGCTAATTTTACTGAAAGACTTTGTGTCATAGAATTCCAGCCATGGATAAACCATAATTATTAAAATTATATCCTTCATGTCAATTTTTTAAATGGTTGAAAGCTGAGTCCCTGATTGCTTAAAGTTTAACCTGGTTAACTTTTTAACGCCCGTTCAATGGATCGGTCTAAAATCAGACTATATTTTCACAGAGCGGACTTTGAGACATAGCAGATAGATACAACAAAATTTATTCATAGAATATTTATAAAAACTGTATTTTATAAATATAATAACAGGCACTTTGTATGGAACTTTATTAGTAGTGCCTTTGTAACATCACAGAGCCGGTGTTCAGCTGAAAAAACCACTCCCTTGTGAGAACGCTGCATCCTTACCGTTAATGTCAAGAATCCAAAATATGATTATGAATTAAGCTGTTTGTTATGATTTCATGGAAAAATTCATCAACTGGAGGCAGAGTTAGGAAAAAAGTGCTTTCCCTGTCAATCTGCTTCCCTACACAGTTGGTTCAGACTACAGGTGACAGACTCAAATCCCTCTTCTCATTGGGGTGTTTTTCAGCAAAAAAACAGAAAAAACTCATTTGTGATTGAAAATCAAATATTTCATAGACGTGAAAACGCCAAAAGCAGAGAGCAAAGATGAATTTGAAACCAATACAAGTGTTCCTTAGAAAAAAAAAAACAGTTGTTTTTCGTTATGTTGAGACTTCCTCTCTGTTTGTCTTTAATGTAAATATCATTTTTAAAAACAATACCTATAGTTGTTCTTTGTATCGCCCAGCTCTAAGCTTAACATGGAAATTCAGCTCACACAGCTGTGGGATAAGGCAAAACCCTGAGAACTACAGTGTCATGAAGCAAACTGCATTCTCAGAAAGCAGCTTTGTATCTCTGCAGATGACATGGAAGGAAAATCTAAAGATGAATGTCATCAGTTCCAGCCTCTGCAGCTCTCCAGGAAGAGTTCATTATTATACAGATAAGCAGAAAAAAGGAAAACTATGTTTCTTGGGCAGATCACTAACATCCAGATATCAAAAATCAACAATTTTGAGTGTCTCTGAACACAACCGATCTAGTCAGACATTACGAATTTGAAAAAGAAAAGCTACAGCTTAACAAAATAAAATGCTAGACTCTGAGATCCCAGATCTAAAACAGCTGCAGGTAAAGCACGAAGCTGCATGAAACAAGCATGAAGTAATACAGAAACAAAATCCTGCTTATAAAGAGAAGGCCTCAAAGCATGACTGCAAGAAAATAAAAATAAAAAAGCCTATGTGTGCTCCTGCAAGACAAAACAAAGGGCGAACAAGCAGCAGGAAATAAACCATGTGTGTATGGAAACACAGTTACTTTTTAGATCCATCTGTAACTTAAGTGATGTCTTTTCAGCACTGCAATGTTGTCAAATTGATGACCACAATTCCACAATTAACTAAAGAAAGAAAGAAAGAAAAAAAACACAAAATTGACATAAAAAATAATTTAAAATAAACAACAAAAAATGTCTTCACCTTTCGGCATGTCCCTTCAGGGGTCGCCACAGCAAATTAGTTTTCACTGATTAGCACATTCGGTTTGGCAGAAAGTTTTACGCCAGATGCCCTTCCTGACACAACCCTGTATTTTATCCCGGCTGGGAACCGGCGCAGGGGGACCCAGACTTTGGCCCCCTTGTAGCTACAAAAAAAATGTGATAAATATGACAAAAAAACCCCACAAGGATGGAAGACAGACAGATGAACAAAAAAGCTATAAAAAGAAAAAAAAGAGATAAATGCAGCTTGAACAGGGCACAAACCAGCATCCTGTCTGTGCCTGTCCCAAGCCCGGTAAATGCAGAGGGCAGTTTTAGGAAGAGTAAAACTTTATTGACATACCAAATAGATTAAAGGTAAAGATATTTGGACGGATTAACTGATATGATGTTTTCTATTCATTTTAGAAGGGGGAATTTGACACAAACTCGGAGCATCCCATAGTGGAACAAGCTAAATCCAGGCCTGACTTAGAATGATCTTTGCACTCTTTGGTTTCCTCACTCTTTCTTGTCCTCCTAATTTCTCTAAAAAGAGCTGCTGTCATGGAAAATGCCGGGCTGCATTTTTGTTCAGACTGCAGACCACAACTTCTCCTTACTAGTTTGGCAAAGCTGGAAAAAGGAGCGCCTCCTTTCAGTCAAGAGTGGCCTGAAAAAGCCTTTATATGAAAGTAATCTATGGCATGATCGATTTCTGTTCTGCTCCAAACTAAAGATGATTACAGAGTAAGGCTCTCAGCAGAGCTTTGGGCAGCAAGTTGCCCACAAAAAGACCCCCTGTTCTTTCCTGTTCCACCCCTGGCTCAACTCGAACCCCCTTCCCGCAGCACCCCGCTGTTGGAGAGCAGCTGTATTGACTGTTCTCCTTATTGAGCTGCTCTTGAGACAGAACAGACTCTCAAACACTGCTCTGCCACAGAACTCCTTCAGTGGCTTCCACTCAGGGACAAGGAAATCCCGGGCTTAGAAAGTAAACATACTGTTAGGTTTTTTTTTAAGAGCAATAAAGAATCCTTTCTACATGATAGAATAAATATTTCTTTTTTTTTTTACAATGCGGATAACTAGCTCTCTGACTTTAACAAGGAAACGAGCCAAGATGAAAACAATCTTTAACAGCAAATGAAAGAACAATGGAAGGCTTTTAGATTTTTATAGATCGACATGGAGGGATGGGTTTTTGGAATAAACCAGAGTATTTCATGTCATCTCTGCTCTGTTTCTTCTTCCACCTTCAGTGTCAGGTGTCTTTGACAACACTGAAGGAAACATTTGCCCTTCGCCTCTTTTCCCTCTTCACTGTTATGCAACTACTCTGCCTCGTTTCCTGCCAAACTATAGGTTCTCCATCACTTTCTGTATAAAACCAGCCTTCAGTTCGATGGAAAGCTGAAAGGCCCAAAGAAAATCAAGCGACCCCATTGGGGACGCCCTTTTTTATCATCTTTTGACCTATTAAAGCATTTCCAGTGATCTTTCATTTATGATTAAGCAGCTTTAAGCCAAAACATTAAAAAAACTGTAATTTTCTAGGACATAGTTTCTGCAGAGCAGCTGAAGTTCTTTAGAAATTCACCTGAGCTGTGGGCGGGACTGTTGGCGTGGAGCAACCCCACCTCCACTTCCCTTCCCCTAACTGAGATCTCATTATTTACGTTCTCTTCCATAGCTTATAGTTCCTCACACACCCAACCTAACATTTACCAGTGCAACAAAAAAGGCAAGTAGCATTGGAGCTATGCAGACGTACAGTTTTGATCCAGATGCCAGCACAGAAATGGAATTTTTATTTTCTTTATATATGTCCTCCATCATTAAAAAAAAAAAAATGCTGAAAGAACAAATTAAAAACACAATCTTCCTCGCAGTGGGCCTTTAAAGCCTGTAAAAGTCTCAAGTACTTCTTAAGGTTTCTTCTAAATAATTTATCCAAAATGCCTTAGTCAGACTAGATTTGGAAACTTTAGCTCATCTAAAAAAATCTGAGGGGAAATTACTATTAAAACTAAATAAAGAGCCTACCGTTAAACTGATTTTGAACTGCCAGTTGGCTAGAAGTAATCGCATTGCTTTATCTCACATTTTTCTGAGATCCTTAAACAGACTTGAAGCCAAAGCCACTGGCAAAGCCTTGGGCAAATACCCAACTTGCTTGACATTTCCTAAAAAATAAATGTTACGTTTCCTTAAAAAAAAGTCAAAATCTTTGCCACAAGATGTAAAATAGTTTTTAAAATTGTATATTAGCAGGGTTATGAACCTATGCCTTTACATTAAAAATTATGTTAATACTATAACAATTATGCTCCAGTGAGCAACAATTATAATATGTCAAATCATAACTGTTGTATTGTTCTATGGGTGCCTGTGACAGACTGGCGACCTGTCCAGGATGCCGCCTACCTTCGCCCACAAGTGGCCGGGATAGGCTCCAGCAACCCCGTGACCCCGAAAGGGAATAAACGGAAGAAGATGAATGAATGAATAAATGAATGAATGAATGAATGAATGAATGTTCTATGGGTGCGATATATAAAACCAGACCACGCAAAGCCATCAAAGTGAAAAAAAATGTGCAAAAAAACTCAAACATGTAGATTATAATTAATTATTCCAAATTTTCCAAAGCTGAATTTTTAACAAAATCTGCCAAGAGTAACTAAAAGAAAAGTTCTGAAAAATGTTGTATAATATCATGTTTATCCAAGAAACATGAGGCAATAACACAAATGTGAAAAACTAAATAATTTGCAGGTAATTTGGAGACAATCTAGTTAGGGAAACTACTTTCAGTTTTGATTAAAATGCTTTTGCATTTTTTACTGGATGTCCCCATCAGTGTAGGGTAACAGAACTCTTGGAGGCATTGAGTGGATGATCTGGAGTGGCTCCTCCAGTTTTATAGACAGAAATAATGACATCTCTCTTATTTGACTGCTGTTTCACAGCATTTAAATACCCAGACAGAAGTGTGGGCACTCTGGTGTATCATAAACGGTTAAGGTTTTGGCAAATAAATGAGCCTAAAGTGCTGGTCCAGCTAAAAACGGGCATATTTGACATGAACACAAGAAAAGGCAAACCTTCTCTGAGGAAATAATATTTCATTTGCATTTATGATGATTTTACACAAACTACAAGAAAAAAACGATTTAAAGCCTTTCTTACCCTAGACCCTTCTAAACAGATATCACAAAGCAAAGATTTCATGTTGAAGAGGAATGTAACCATCATCTGACCATCTGACCGTCATAGAGATATCCACCTGTGCGATACGCAAATTACAAAAGACGGCATGAACTGCGTTAAATGGCTGCCTTAAATGTTTACACACATACCTTTACAATTTTATGGCAGTTTGAAGTATTTAACGAATCAAATAAAGTCCTTTACGCATTTGGCTAATCAGACGTACCCCTTCACGTCGTTGACCAACCAAATGGAACCCGTTTATGCTGACGATGGTCATGTGGAGTCTAACACAACTTAGGTTGATTTTAATATTTGATGCATTAGTTTTCTGTTTTCCTATTTGTTCATACAAGTCCTATCGTCATCACAATACCGATAAATGATTTAGCAAGTTTTCCTCATTTCAAGCCACCCTAGTCTGGGCCATCAAAGAAAAAACAAACAATGGACTGAAGAGAGTTGCTTGCAGGTCCAATGGGATGGTTCTCATTGCTGTACAACTTTAACAATTTGTGTGTTTTTTTGTTTTTTTTATCAAGAAGAATTCTCCAAAGATTCAAATGTGCAACTTGACTGCTGTAATGGTCAACACGCATTAAGCAACTCCTCAATAATTCCTACAGCTGCATTTCATTGTTGTACAAAATCAATGAGGTTTTCAGTTTGAGTGACACTTTTGAGAATTTCATTCAACTTTGCAAATAAATAACTTGTTCCCACTGATGGTCAAACGAATAAACACTAACTAGAGTAAAACAGCCTTTTAAAGGAATTCTAGGCAGAGCTTTTCAAAAGAGTGACGATGAACAAATATCCAGAGGGACTAACTAGACAGGGACCCATTTCTCAGTTCATGCAGTGGTGATAATTAACCAGCACTGATTGAGGCTCAAAATCCTCCTCCGAATTTGCCTCCCTGTAGATCCAAGATGAAGGATTGTTCCACTGAGACAATGGCAGTGTAGACAGGCTAATGATGGGAGCTGCTGCAGGGATGGTGTGAGTATACAGTAGATGTACAATTCATAAATATTGTCTCAGTGAAGGGTTGGGGAATAAAATGCCAGAAATGGGTACCTTCCTTTGGTTTGGACAGAGACCTTCAGAACACTGGACTAAAGGTTATAACCATCACTTCATGTCAACAGAGTATCAGAGTAACCTTTACCAGATTGTGCCGCAATTCTCACTGCGACTGCAGACGGTGGATTCAGCTATTTATAAGTGCTTTTAATATAAGAGGAACATTATTATTCAAATAGAGCTGAAAACACTTCAGAGCACCGCTGTGTTTCAACAAACACAAAGACTTGTGAATATGTTTTGAAACCTGATATGAATCAGAAAATGAAGAGGGAAAATTTGGTGAACAATCTGCGCAGCAGTTTGGCCGCTGGTGGGGTTCAGAAAACTTGAGTTCTTAAAAGATGATGCAAAGAAATCAGTTCCAGATTCTGGGTTTTTTGTTTTTATCTGATAAGGTTGTAAACACTGTGAGCGGTGGTCAAACATGGTCAGGAAGTAGTTGACATGCCGAGCGGTTCCTCCTTTCTCCATGAACAACTGCAGATGAGATAGTCATCTGAGACAGGAAAGCACATTCATCTTACCGCCGACAGGCCCCGCCCCTTCCCCGCCAAGCTTGACGCACAAGAAAATCATGAGGCTGTAATGAGATATTGTATAGATTTTTTAATGAAACACAATATTGCATTCTCTTGCCCCCCGGATTTTTTTATTTTTTTGTTTTTGCTATCACACTCCCTCACGTAAACGTATATACACACAGAGGCAAGAAAATCGATGTAATCCTGTGCGCCTCGCACAGTCAAACACTGGGCAATTCATCAGCATTAGGTTACAAAGTCTGGTTCTTCGCCGATTTTGACCTTGACTGTTGACACTTTTATGACATTTTTTTGTTTGTTTTTTAATCACTGGAGCATAAAACAAAAAAGGGGGCTATGAGTAAAACTTAAACAGACTTATAAGTCATTGTGGTCTGACAAATTTTATATCCTAACTAACTACACTTACTGGCCACTTTGTTAGGTTCACCTTGCTAGTATTAAGTTGGACTCTCTTTTGCCTCCAGAACTGCCTTAATCCTAAGTGGCATAGATTCAACAGGGTACTGGAAACATTCCTCAGAGAGTTTGGTCCATGTTGACATAATAGCATCACACAGTCGAAGCAGATTTGTCAGCTGCACATCCATGAGACCAATCTCCTGTTCTACCACATCCCAAAGGTGTTCTATTTGGTTGAGATCTGGTGACTGTGGAGGCCATTTGAGTCCAGTGAACTCATTGTCATGTTTAGAAAAACCACTCTGAGATGATTCTAGCTTTATGACATGGCACTGAAGTAGCCATCAGAGGTTACAGCAATTGTCCTTATCTCAGTCGTTGGGCTTATTTGAGTGGTCAAATGTGGCCAATCTGTGTCCGATAAGCCACATGTCCTTTACTGAACCCAGCCACAAAAACACTCAAGAAAATCTCCATTTCTACTCTTGTTAAGATAAGCATCAGCATGCAAAAGTCTAGTAATTACAGGAGCTGAGTCATAGTTCCAACTTTCAAACCCCCCATGAACCATTAAAGACTATTACTCTGGCTAATCATTGCCTATTTTTTCGTCATGGTGACCAGTTTCTAGACTATCGCCAATTACAAGGGATCTTTTCTGAACCAAAACCCTCTCAACCTTAAACACACACACAGGGGCAGTACAGCTCTTCTTGTGCCCCCTTTTTTTTGTTCCTTTTGGAGTGTTTTACGGCTTCAAAGCGCTGTTAGCGGGCTGCTGATAAAAGAAAAGCCAGTGGCTGCATGTTCACAGTGAATCAGAGGAAACCATTTAACACAGAGGTACGGGAAAGATCAAAGCCTTCAAGCCAACCCTGGGAGGGAGTCAATTACTATTTTACTTGAAACCGGATGCTACCCATCCAACAAAATTTCAACAACAAAAAAAAGTGCAGACCCTTAAAATAACTCAACACAATAAATCCAAGACAGATTTGAAAGGGGGGGAGCGCTTTCTGTAGACCATGCAGTAATAATAGTGTTTAAGTGTGGTTATGAGGGTTAAGTGTTTGCACTGGGGGCATTGTTAGATTACAAAATAAAGAGGCGGTGTGAGGCACGGAGGCCGTGTAGATATCATTGCTTTCATCTTAAAAAACAAGCCTTTGAAGTCAAAAACAGCATTTCTTCCTTTTTTCTGGAGAGTTTAGCTCCAATTTATGTCAAACAGCGTGCCAGTTCACGGACATACACGCTGCAGATTCCCATTTTAAACATGAAACACCACGAAGAAGGAGATTAAATGGCAATTCAAGAACAATTTAAGGGGGTGGAATGCTGCAGAAGTTGAGGTGACAGCTGTTAATGGGGACCACTGAGGTCGAACCAACAGAAACAAAACGGTCTAGAATTGAAACCTTTCTTGACAAACACAAAATCAGGAACAAACTCCTTCGTGACAAGTGAGGAAAACAAATATCACACAGCTTTGGGGTTCACTGCACAAATATATAAACTGGAGGAAGATGGTTGCCTAGTTGACATATTTCTTTGTTTGGACTGACATGATGACATTACAGTAGTCCTAACATAGTCAGAAAATATGAAAAACTGTCACTCATGGTAGCATTGAAGACCATTAAATGTGTGTGGGTGTAACAAAATAGCAACATGAAAGGATTTAATAAAGGGAAGAACATTAAATCTGCAGTTGTATCCATTGACTGTACGAGAGAATTGGACTGAGTGACCTCTCCCCCCTCAAACAGGAAGTACCCGCTGGTCCCAAAAGGCAGAAATTCCATAGACTTCTACAGAGAAATAAACAGCTATTGCTCTGTCATTCTATTTGTCAGAATCACCATTCGTGCTCAGATGCCTTTTTTTAACAAGTTCTTGCAAATCCTTTTTTTTTTCATGATATTATTCTGTAGTGCAAGTTATGGATTGACCAATCAGATGCCTTAATAAAAGTACGTGGTCTGACACTGAATGGTCGAAACATTTAACAGACTCTCCCAAACTCCAACAAGCTCACTCCTGATTGGCAAGAGGGGTTGCCATAGAAATACTGACTCAAATCAACTCAGACCAATCACTAATTACAGACGCCATCGGGTTCAAACATGTCCATATTGCAAATAAATGGCAACTAAATTGTTGGTTAGAACTGGAAGTAAACCACTTTCTATGGGTGACGTCAAACTCACTCCGTCCAGTTCTCATATACAGTCAATGGTTCGTATTCTCACTATGAGTTTTACGGCTGAACTTTAAAAATGCTCAAAAGGTATGG
The DNA here is from genome assembly GCA_023969325.1 of Oryzias curvinotus. Lineage (NCBI taxonomy): Eukaryota > Metazoa > Chordata > Actinopteri > Beloniformes > Adrianichthyidae > Oryzias > Oryzias curvinotus. The sequence continues at coordinate 956,781 of CM043708.1, forward strand.
AAGGGACTCTTTCTCAAAAGAGTCACTAGTATTTTTTTCATTCCCAAACCTGTTCATGATCGCTCTCGATTACGCGTCTCCGGGTCAAGAAGTGCAACAAATGCGAGACAACTTTGTGAGTGGTTGGGGACAATTACTGTGACTCCAGGCAAAAATGTGACATTTCGGTGCCACATAACACTCATGAAATCCATGCAGGGGTAGTGTTTCTGCCTAAATCGTTGTGTGAAACACTAGCTTGCTGCCATTATACGGGGAAAACTGTTGGCAATTTGCTATATTTTCTCACTATTCTGTGTCTCTAAATAGATGTAAATTGCTGCAGCCCAGTGAGAATCTAACCCTGCAGGCCTGTTTCCAGCAATCCTTACTTCTGATCACTGAGATTAGTAGTGTTTAGTCAAAAACTGGACAACAGTTAGCTTTTTTCTGATTGCACACCCTTGCCAAATTGATATGTTGGAGGTGAGGCTGGAGACCCCTCCCCTAGGGTCTTCTATGAATCACTCTGGACTAAACTCAAAATAAAAAGAGGAACCACAAGGTCACCAGATCACTGTGAAAAATCACAGAAATCTGGTATAAAATGGGAAACAGCTGCTTTAATAAGCTGAATCAAATAATGCAAAAAACATAGAGAATAGCTTTTTATAAAGTTACATCTGGTTTAGAGTTTAAATGGATGTTTACACTTCAACTGAGACAAAAACACAGTAATTGATTTTTTTTTAAGTAAAAATAACTATTCCAGAACATTTTGGACTAACACATTCAGCATCTCCTTTTTAAATGATCTGAAAGCACCAAATATTCTGCATGTAAAAATATATTTAAATAGGCTGTAAAAACAGTTTTAGTTCTGTCTGCAGCTATCGGAGGTTTTAATTAGGGTCAGACTCTGCTGCCACACTACTCAACAGACTCAACGATGCTAGTTTGAACTTTGTGGCATGGGGTTTTCCCTGGAAAAATGTAATGACAATTCAAACGTTTACCAATGTAACCACAGCCTCCACGGAAGTCTCTGACATTTCTATTAACAAATTCCTTTGAAGTTCAGCTAGAGGTCCATCCCTCTAATGAACCCTCAGGTTAGCGGGAGTGTTAATTGAGATGCATTTATTTATCTGGACACATGCTGATGTCTGCAGGTTTACGATGCTCCTGTACACTCAAAAGCCTGATGATGACCTCAGGGAATGTCCACATTGACAGTGGTTGTCACTGAAGGTTTTCTCTCACTTTTTTTCACTTGGAGCATTGATGTTTGCTCACTGATTTCTTGGCTTAAGAAGGTTCCTTATTGACCTAGAAGCATCTCAGTGTCCAAGATAAGACTTGGCTCTAATTTTGGAACATCAAGGACATGTGTTTTTTTTTTTACTTCTTCCATCAAAAACAGGCAATCAATCAAAAAACAGGGCTGTATATGTCTTAAAAGTCAACAATTCAATCAATTTTCTGCATTTATCTTTACCGTTATGCAAATTCAATGACTAGTGAGTCACAAAACCAATCCTACCCCAGTCTATGCCTCAGCTTTCCAATATAGAGTAAAAAAAAAATTATTAATGTCAACGAACTTATCAAAGCTTATCTAAATTTGAGGTAAGATCCTTCTCTGCAGCCCCTTTTGATCCCTCCATTACTGTTCATGTCAAGCTCCTCTTAAGATAATACAAAAGAGCTAAGCGCTTACACTTATTTAAGCTTTTCTTTCCTTGTAAAATTAAAGGCTTTGGAGACCTAACCCTCATTGAAAAGGCTTGTTGTGTTGTAAGGGGTCAAATGGCCCTCGTCAAGTATTAAGTCCAAAAGCTGGGAAACAAAAGCTTTTTTTTTCCTCTTTTGCTTAAAATTTTACTAAAAAGAATTTTAAAACTCCATATCCTCCATATCAGATCTATAGGTTTTCCTTTATTCAATCAGATCATGCAGACGATATTAAAGGTCTAAAACACGGATTTAGTGCCTTAATAAGTAATTTTTTCATGTGATTTTCATGCAAAATGCCTGGTTTTGTTCATTTGTGACAGCTTTTATTTGAACCTTTGTTCCACTTTTCGCAGCTTTTCTCTCCTTTGTACTACACCCCGAGTGTGAAGCCTGTGCCGCTGTCTAAAGGGGAAACTTCATCAAAAGAGGCAGGAGGACGCTGTGGCACCAGTGGCAAAATGTGAGTTGAAGTGTGGCAGAAATATCAAAAAGGCATCTCATCACCACAACAGTCCCGGTCACGGAAGCTCGAGTCTGTCAGTAATACATGCTTATGACCTGTGTTGCTACTCATTGCACGCTCGAGCCCTGCAGGGCTTTTTCTTTCTTTTTCCTGCCCAGCATAGCCTGAACACTAATTATAGAGTGAGCTTATCTCTGCTCTCAGTCCTGTCTGCACGGACGGAAGGAGCTTCCCTGGCAGTTGTGGATGCAAATGTCGATCATATTACAGGTGGGGAAGAGGAGGCAGCGATGTGGCAACAAGACAGAGAGCCGGGCTCTTTCTGCTGTGAGGCCAAGATATGAGAATATACAAGAATTTACAGCAGACAGCTCAACTAATGTCATTGTGAGTTTGTGTTATCCGTGCTGAATTAAATGTGTTTGCCTTCAATCTATCCAAGCAAAAACAGAGAAACTTTTTTTCCCAGAAAAAGCAGATTCAGTCTCAGGAACCAGTTATGAATGTTGGTGAATTTATGCAAACATGGATTAACATTTCTTATAATGAATTTACAACAAGGGTGTCCAAACTTTTTGAGTGAGATTTGGTGAGGGGACCTGTATTTTTGAACCCAAACATTTAACATTAATGGATAATGAACTATTTAATGAAACATTTCTTTTTTACAAAAGGATACTTTACATAGAACAGAAATACATCTAAGTGGGTTTTTTTTTTACCTGTTTACCAAACTTACATTGTATTTGAAGACCCGAAAATGCATAAAGTAAAAGTCTGTCTGGAAAAAATTGCTTACTGTAAACATCTAAGTGTACCTCATGTGCACAGGGAGAGAACATAGTAATCTTATTCAGAAGTACTAACTAATGTAGTTTTATTTAGAGAAACAAATCTTTCATTTTGTTTACAGTCAACATTTTAGAAATGAGCCACAAAGCGTCACAGAAGGGCCCACATGTGGTCCATAGGCTGGACTTTGGACATGCCTGATTTACATGGTATGTTTGGACTAGGACAAGGACTCTTTTGATAGCTGCATCATCATGGCAGTGTAGCACAATTCCAGTTTATTTTTAGAAAACATCATGTGTAAAATGTGTAAAACAAAAGCATAATTATTTCAGGGAGAGTGATAAAAAGTATCACACTGCTGTAGCATAAAGGCTCATTTGCTGAAAAAAACCTGTTGAATTGCATTTGTTTGCAGTGAAAAAAAATGACATTTGTGAAGGTTATGTCGGGTTGAGATTCATTTAAAGTCTCACATTAGCAAATCGGAGTCAGCTAATGAGTTTGTAGCAATTCCAGACTTGATGAAGGATGAAAGGCGCTTGTTTCAGTAGCGCTGGTTCAACTGTGCTCTGCATTACACCATAGGATCAGAATCAATTTGTCAGGGCTCAACTCACAAAGAGTCCTATCGGAAAGGGGCTGGAACGCCTCAGTCTTTGTGGAGTTACATAGATGAATCCCATTTCCTGCGTCCTCATTGACTGCGCTACTCTATTGCGCTGCAATCCCGTGGTGCGTGTGCATGCGTATAAGAACCTGTGAAAGCAACAGATGGAAGCCATCAAAAGCAGCTTCCCTCAAAACCCCCCACCTCAAACGCCCCGTCTATCTGCACCTCTCACGATAAAAACACAGGAAGCAGAGATGGCGAGAACTTGACACTGACTTGTCCTCTGGCAGATTTGATCGCAGTGGAGCTGAAAGTCCCTCTTATCTGCTTGACGTGGAGTAAACAGTCACCCACTGAGCGTAACCAGCTTGTGTTTTCAATGTGTCATAAGCAGGTATAATCTATTTCAGAGAAATCTAATCCAAGCCCCCTCCCCTTATGAGGAGAGTTCAGCACTGCTGACTTTAAAGTGGCAGCAAAACGTGCAGGCGGGAATTTGAACATGCATTTTCAACATCAGCATATAATATAAATAATTTACTGTTAGGTGTGAGACAAGGCTGGCTTTTTTTTGCAGAAGCAACTCGTTGTGACATCAGTGCTCACTTGTCAGATGAAAAAAAGCACACGCACACACCAACTGCCATAGTCGACTTTGAAGTTACAACCTGTACACAAGAAGCTTGAGGCCGGTGACAAATTAAAACGCACTGCTCCGCTAACAAGCGTCTTTCAAATCGCTTTTCATAGACTCCTCATGTAAAAAGATGTATGTTGCTTTAATTATGTGTGTTTGCCTGGTGGAGTCTCAGCCAAGCTGCTGAGTAAATACGTGGCTGAGTGTCAGCAGCTGATGAGCAGTAATGATTTGTGTGCAGCGCAGACTTTCCCCATGAGGGTTTCATGTACGCGGCACCCGGGGCAAGCAGCGGCAACCGGAGGGGAGCTCACCGGCCCTGCACCCGGATAATCCCCAGCACAGGACTGAGGCGCCTGCGAAGGGGACTACGTGTTTTTTTCATGAAGCACACAGCAGCAACCCATGAATGTATGAATATACAAGTGGCTCTCCTGTAGCAAGAGAGCTGTGGGTGAATGTGTGCCTTAGTGTGTGCCCCACACAGACACCGGCTGCAGCGGCAAAACAATGCTGGGACATTGTTGGTTTGGTTATCCAGAGAAGCTGCAAAAAGGAATAATAATCACTGTAAATGAACTGTGAATTTAAGTAAAACAAAATAAACTATGGCAAATAATAACAGTACTGAACAAGCAAGTAGAAGTCACCTTTTAAATAATCAAAGAACAACCTTTACGACTTCCAGGTTGAAGCACGTTTGAAAACAAAATTGAATGGAGCCTGGGCCAGTTCCAATAACCCCTAAACAATCCTACAGCTCTTCTGTTTATCCCCATTTCTTTGTGACTTTCCAGCCATGTATTCACGCAAAATCCATAAAATCCATATTTTCTTTAAAAAAAAAAAAAAGAAGCCTTGAGGGAATGGGCAGATACACAGCATATAAATTACTAACAATAGAGACTGTCACAAAGACTGTAATTCAAATACTGCCAATTTAAACAATAGAATTATGCAGATAAACAGATGACTAAGACAAATAAAACTGAAAAGTTGTTTAAAAGAATTTAAAAAGACATCACCTGAAATGAATTGAGTCTGAATTAGCAGGTTGATGGCAGATTCTGTTCATACAAGTACAATCTGGTCCATAACATTGACTGTAGATGAGAGCTGGACTGAGTAAGTGGGATGTCACACACAGAAAATATGACTTTTCCAATAGAATGAAGTAATTTCATTTGTCCTTTTTATGCAATCAAACATGTTGGAGCTAATTATTAACCACTGATCCGAGCCATTGTTTCTATGGCAACCTCTCTCGCCAATCATGAATGAACTTGTAGGAAGTCCACACCCCTACCATTGAAACCAGAATTTGTTAATCAAACGTTTAAAATGTTGAATGCGGGGGCCAGAGACCACCACCTACTTTTATTAGGTTATCTTATTGGTCATTTCATAAGTTGTAACCGACTCTGATGATTGATGATGATGACTGACAGATGATAAAGGTCAAATGCTTTCTTATGCTTCTTTTGATTCAAATCAATTTGTTCATGGTTTGGTATGAATGACCTAAGCGAATGGGGGAAAAAATCATATTTTAAAGCCATTCTCATCCAATGGCTTCTCGTCTCCTCTGGTTTAAATATTTATGTATTGAAGGCTGCAGGTTTACCAAAAGTCAGCATGCTGCTGACTGAAGTGTGAGAGCCACTCCATCCCATTATTTACATGCCTGTGGGGACCACGTCAGGACATTCATCTGCTTCTCATTCACACTAATGTTCGCTGTGATGACATGCTTAATGTGGGTTTACATGTAAACCCAGAGTAATTCACATCCACACCTGCCCTGTGTGTAAACACAATGCAAGCAAAAAATCTGCATGCTGTGGAGCCAACTGGATTGACTTAATTTTCCACGCAAAAGATCCTGTGATTAAACGGGGGAGCTCCACAGGAGAGCCGGACGTGCACGCGGAGAGACCAGCTGTGCTGCAGTGATACGAGGAAACACTGCCCACTGGAACGAGCCCGCAGTGAAAAGCGTAATTATCTTCACTGGGAGAGAACAGGTCCACACTCTGCTGCAGGTGGCTCACAAATCGTGTGCGCAGCTACACAAACACACACAAAAGTAGATTTTAAGGGCACTGCTTTATAAATAAATGAAGGTATTCCACAGCAGCTCCACTGGTCATAAGAATTTAAAGTCTTCACCTAATCAAACTCAACTGTACTAAGTGTTGCTTTCATCTATAAAATCTCCCAAACTTGACATTGGTAATAAGTTACATTTTTCCTTGTTATCCTGTAGTGTAAAAGAGCATCCAATCAATTTCAATAAACTGATAAAAAATGAGTAGAACGTGATAAAACCATTGACTGTAAATGAGAACTGGACTAAGTGAGTGTGACATCACCCATTGAAAAATGACTTACATTCGACTCCACACAAATGAAGCCAATTTAGTCACCATTCTTTTGTGCTACGTATGTCGCCATGTTGGAAACTAGAAATTGTGAGCATGCAGTGATTGGTCAGAGTCAGTCTAAGTCATAATGTCTCTGGGAACCACTCTTGCCAATCAGGAGTGAGCTTGTTGATAGGCCACACCCCTACCATTTGAAAGCGGGCTTGGGAGAATCTGTCAAACACTTTGAACTTTTGACACAAGACCACATACTTTTATTGAGATATCTTATTGGTCAGTTTATAATGTCAATAACTTGCGATAAAGAAAAATATAATAAAAAAATTGGATCAGCAAGAACATGTTTTAAAAGGGTATCAGAGCATGAATGGTTACTTTGACAAATAGAATGACTGAGTGATAGCAGTTTATTTCTCTATAGAAGTCTATGAATTTTTGGATTTTTGGAGCCGGCAGGTATTTCCTGTTTGGAACACGACAGCATAACAGTCACTTAGTCCAATTCTCATATACAGTCAATTGATCCGACTCCAGATTCTCCTTCTCCTAATGACAGATGCATGCAACATGAAAAGACTCAAACAGTGAAACCTGGGGGGATTTTAATGGCTTCATTTGACCCCTGACAGGACCCTACGCTCACTTCAGCTCCACCTTTGATGAGAGATGCCTTTGATGGGTTTTACACTTTGAAAAAAGGGGAAATATGACAGTAATTTGACAAAAATAGCTCGACTATTTCATGTAAATGATGCAAGACGTGCAGAGTGGGAGGCAAGGAGAAAACCTTTATCTCCCACCATTTGATTTCCTGTCAGGAGAAAAGAGCACAAGGTAATGAAGGACCAGTTCTAATAAGGGATTATGATAATGGAAACATTTGAAAAAGACAGCAAAATCCCCACTACTCTTACCCAGCACATAAAATATTCTTAAAAATGCATCAAATAAAAAGGTACAATTGGAGAAAATAAGGTTTTTTCTGTGGTTTAAGGTTTTGACTTCAATCTGACTAAAACTCTCATTTAACCTATTTCTCTCTACTGCTCAATTCTTCTGAAAAACTCACAGTCCCCACAGGATCTTGTAGACAGTTTATATGTTTGAGCGGCAGAAAACATCTAAATTTAAGACAGTTTTTTCCTAATCTAAATTAACAACTGTATAATAGTGGCTTACTTGGTAAATTTTACACAAAAATGGCATCATATTCATATTAAATTGTTTATTTTGTTTGAAATGTCTTACATTTTGTACAGAAAAAACAAATGTTTCAGTTTACTGTATTTTTCCCACTGTAGGGTGCACTGTTAATGAATGGTCTATTTTCTAAATTGTGTCTTAAATAAGGCGCACTGAACTATAAGGCGCATTAAGTGAGGGAAGAGTCAAAGATAAGTCTGTCAGTCAGTCAGACTTTCTTAACGGCGTTAATAATAATACTACAACTTGTTTGTAACACACTACACATTAGCACATTTACAATACCTGTAACTCCCAACCTTGTTTGCAACACGTCGGTAACATAATTGTGAGAGGTCGCGCATTCACATCCCGGACGAGCCCCCAAATATGTTACGATCCGATCCATTTATAGACCTACACTTGTGCGGACCTAACACAGACTGATACTGCTAAAACAAATGTTACTGTGACTACACTAACTCCCAACCTTTTTAGTATAAAAAAAACTCAATCAACTAAACACTAACTAGGTTAGTGTATTTGCAATAACGCCCAACCTGATTTGCCCCTTGGGAAAAAAAGAAGGAAAAAAACCAGACTGACATTTTGACAGAGCACCATGTATCTCTCAAAATCGTTTTGACATCAGTAAACACAGCCAGAAATAAACCATATATACGGCACTCTGGATTTTCAGGCGCACTTGTTTTTTTGTTTTTAATTTAGAGTTTTTAAGTGTGCCTTATACAGCTTTAAAAAACTTTTAGTTAAATGTACGTAATTAAATCCACACAAAGCCAGACACGATCTCCCACTTCTTTTTCTGCATTCATTTTGCTCACATTCACAACAGAGCTTCTTCAAAATAAGAGCTTTTGACCAAAGTTGCAGCAAAGTAGTGGTGTATGATGAAGTTGCTGTGTTCAGAAAAAGGGGTAGCAATTGGTTGAAATCGGCGAATTGGTGCGATGATCGCAACATCCCGAAACCCTGGAGGGACTGACTTAATGACAATCCTGTGCATAAGCCATCCCTCAGCTTTAGGCTTCGTATGAAAGCTCAAGCTCTGTTCCTTCCATTCTTTCTGCATTTCCAAAAGGAGCCTAGGAGTGGCTGCGCTGTTGAAAGGCAAGGGTGATAATTGGTCTTGGCTCTTTGCACACAATGCCAAAATCGTGTGTAATCATATTAAGGGGCCCTGTTCAGTTGGCAAGGGCCATCCCAACATAGCCAGGATATAGGCAATACTTCTTGGTTTCAACCTGAAAATGTGTCAAACGTGACTAAGTGGTACTCCCACTTGGCAGTACAAAAGAGAACAGCCATTTTACCCCATTTGGTTACCTTTAATGTCTACATTAGCCATGTGTCCCTATTTCCTTTTTGGTGTGATCTGTGTTCCAGTGTTTGGCTTTGAACACGAGTAAGAAAATCCAGGAAGAAAAGGTTCAAACAGTTCTTAGAGGTGTACAGCTTGTCTTGTCAGCAGGACAGCAAAGGACAGACCAAGAGACCAAGGCAGCCTGGAGCCATGTGTCCACGCCCTGGGGGCCAGCGCATGATCTCACCATCCTTGGAGGACAATATGGCATTTCCTGCCCACACTCTGGTGTTAGGAACTGGGTGCACCATAGGATGTGCTATGGGCATATGGCATCCCTTTTTTCATTGTGCAAACTCAGGGATTTCCAGCAGGAAAAAAAACCCCGTATAAATTAGCTTTTTGGTCTGTTTTCTCAGAATACATTACCGCAGATTGTTTCATCAGCTCACAGGGGGAAAAAGATCGCAACTGACTTTTCCTGAGCTAACATGTCTCAATCTGAACACCTGGTAGTGATAAAAACACAAAAAAACTGCTTTTCATCAGCCGTTTGAAGGCAACATAGCAATTCTCAAATTTAAGGATAAAAATCAGCATGTTCATCTTCCTGTCTGTGATGAGTAGTTATTCTGATCCCACAATTGCTGTTGTATGTGCCCCTATCCACGAAGCATGTAAATCTCAGCTGCATACAAAAAACACAAAGGACCAGGCAGCCAGGGCATTCTCATGGTTAAAAAGGGCTGGATCACATGAGTACACAAGCTGCTTCCAACAAACAAACAAACGCCATTCTTCCACCCTCAGTTCTGCATTCTGAGATGCATGAAGGCATAAAGCTTTCTGAAAACAGACTTGTTGTCTTGACATCTTTCTCTCAGATTCACTCTACAGATCAATAAGCCCTACATATTTATACAGCAAGAAGCATTTAAACTGTCAGAGTAGGAGACATTGCAGCAGCAGTCTTAAAGAGATCCTTTCGTCTGATCCAACTTAAGTAAATACAGTATGTTGCTGTTGAGGGGCTTTGGTGTAGAATCTGGCTCATGGCTTAATCAGCATCACAACGGAGACGCTAAAAATATCGTTCCTATTTTATATGAAAGGATAGTCAACAAAGCAAAATTGGTAATGGAAGACAAAAACAAATTTACAGCAGATATTTTATGACGAACTAGAATCTCAAGCTACGCTGACACCGCCCTTGGCAATTCGCATTTAAGTGACCACTGTCAATGAAAAGTCTAGGAAAACGCACATAAACGCCTCTATGTTTAAAGTTTCATTGACCATTTTTTGGCTCTATGTGCAAAAAATTAAACCAGGTCAAACTTTGACCAATCAGGGACCCCTGATTCACGGAAATGCCCATCGCTTAAAAAATTGATAATGTAGAAGAAATTATTAACTATAACTACTATAATAATCTCACACCAAGTCTTTCGTATTTCAGGATAGAGCTGTGAAAGAAAAAGCCTGGCATCACTTCGATATTCGTACCAACCCTCTTCCAACTGTCGGTGGCGAACATGAACATGAACAGAAAAAAAACTCGTCCAATGTGAACACAATGGGCTAAACACACATTCAAGAATGTGCGTTCATGAATGTGCATTTACGGCGTTCAAGGACGCTCGTCAAATGCCCGGTGTGAACGTTGTATCAGCAGAGCTACTCTTGAAATGCCAAAAATCATCATTATAAACAGAAAGCTTTAAAACCAAGGCCATATCCCAAATGCAGTTAACACCAGTTATGTGCACTTCATCCTCAAATAAACAGATGTATGATGTCCAATCAGATAGGTATATTTTCTCTAAAATCAGAAACGTCAAAGCTTATGAAGGTTTAGAGGAGACACTTGGCAGCTGTAACTAAAGTGGCCCACAGATCATAAGAAGGGCAGATCAACGCTCAGATCTGTCTGTCCACATGCCTAAGTGTCTCCAGGCAACACACCGAATCTTAATTAGCCTGAGATGGCATGGCAGCTCCTTGCATGGCAGCTGTGTCAGCACAGATCTGAGAGTTTTGGGAGCGAATGAAGAAGAAAATATGGTAAAGCCCTTTAAACAGTTTCCTAATATGGGATTCATGGAAAAACTATAAATGAAGTTTCAATAAATGCCAATCAAGTAAAGGGCAGGATCCTTTGTATCACCTTCACACTTATCACCTGTAACGTAAGAATGGATTTGAAGGCATCATTTTCCAGAAAAATTACCTTTCACACGCCATGATATCATCAGCCTCTACCAGAGTTGCAGCGTAATCATCCAATCAAGAAGGCCTCATAAGCAGGTTAGTGTAAATGTGGGTGTATGTGTGGCTCAGAGAAATAGGAGAACACTATGTGTGTGTGGGAGGGGGGGGTGTCCTCCTGCATTGTTGCAGGAATCAAATAGTGTTTCCATAGTAACCCCCTGGCAGAGGCAGCCTTTCTGCAGTAACGAGAGAGTAAGGACCCCCAGGGACCCCCTCGTCTCCATCCCCTCACCCCCCTCTAGCCTACGCCATCTCTGTGGAGGGGTCGCAGGGGTCTACCAGGCTTTGGCGGAGGGGCATCCCTTCAACGCATGTGCAACTCTAGGACCGCCTTAACGCCACTTCCCCATTTTTCATTTTAGACTGTTGGAGCAAACGTGAGTGTCCAGCACAACAAGACAAAACAAGAGCCGGAGCCTGTTGATAGACATTTGGAGAGCTCGAGGACAGAGGGGGAGGGAGCCACAGTCTGGTTGTTTGAGCACAAAATAACTGGCTTGGTGTGTGTATTTGTGTGCATGTGTGTGTGCCTTCATTCACTCACTCCCTCTGCCTAACACAGGTGGGTATTGTCTGCAGCATGGGGCACTCCTGGCTGCCAGCCAGAGAGACTCAGTCACTGGGCTAGTCCTGCTCCAGTCGACTGCCTGCGCAGGTCCTCCATGCCAGACTAAATGCTCAGCCCAGAGGCAGCTTTTAACTGTTTCCTCTCCCTCTGGGTTTTGTCATGTAGACTTTGGAGGCAAACTCAAGTCAAATTTAGAAAGTGCAGGACTTAAGGAAAAACTCTCTGGTAGTCAGCAAAGTGGAAGGGATTGATGCATTCCTGCTGCTCATGAAAATAATCATATCTCTTTAAACAGTTTGGTTTGGCAAGCCCCCAGTAACGGAGTCTTTTTAGGATAACATTTAAATCTTTTGTTGTGTTGTTGCTCTTGGCACAGCCTAAACAAGCCATGATGAAGGTCCTCGTTTAGGGCAGAAAGAACTTCTGTAAAATGTCTCTTCTGTGCTGTTTTGCAACTAAAAGCAATGATAAACTAACCTTCCCAAGTCATTTTCAGTCTTGTGAAAACAAAGTTTGTCCTCTTTTCAGTTTTTCAGGTTTTTAACATCAGATTCGTATAAAAAAAAAACATCTGATTTTCAGGAATTCTTACAACCTTAAGCAATAATTTGACACCATACGCTGTGCTGGTAACACAAATTGAGCCAAATTATAAAAAAATTAATAAAAGTCATAAAATCCTTATCACCACAGTGTGTTTTAGACCGTAGGTAGCAGTTACTTACGGCCTTGATTCCCTTTTGACAACTGTATATGCATTAAAACAAATACAATAGTTTACTGAATTACAAGGATTTGAGGTCAGACAATGGTGAGGAGGACATCCTTGTAAGATTGAAAGAAATAAAGCAAAACAGAAGACCATTTTCTCAGACTCTGCAGGCTTCAGCTTATGCAAATAAAAGTTTGTGGCAGTTTTGCAAACAAGAAACCTATGATTTTGAATAGTGCGAAAAGGAAAAGCCTGCAGAAAACATAGCTGGATGTTTGGTGCTTAAAGGTTAACCGCATGGATCCCCCAACATCAAATAATTGAAAGAATATTAATAAATTTTGGAATTCAGAAGTTTTTTTTTTTAATCTTTAAAGAAATTTTTTAAAAGGCATTTTTATGATATATAGATAGTATCAATTATGATACATTGGGTGATTTGGCAACTTTTTGCTCACAAAAAAGTTATTTCAAGATGTAAAAAATTGACATGAGTGTTCAGGAAAAAAGCACCGTATTTACGCACTGTCTCAAGTTTGATCCACACATTTCTAACATGGTTTAATTGTTTTATTAAGAAAAGTAAATATCAACAATTTTTTTACATTCTTTCAATCCAGCAAGTCATAAAAAAAAGAACCATAGATGAGTTACTCTCAAAAATGATCTAAACTTTTTCCCGCCAAAAGTTCTTTGGCGATTTCATGGAAGCAGCCATTTTGAAATGAGCAGGAAAAGCCCTTCTGCTGCCCCTAGTGGAATGATGAGGCACTACAGGGCAGAAAACACGGACATTGTCCTATACAATGGGTTTATTAGGAAAGTTTGGATCATTTTAATGAGATAAAGGTCTCAGAAATGTATGTATCTAATATGATACAAATGGTTATGGGGTTAAGGAACACACAATGGGGTTATGCTTAACTATTATACGAAACCTGCATTATATTTTTTTATGATAGTCCAACTGAAATAGACCAAGTAATACTCCTATCTTTAAATAGTGGTACATGGAAATGTGGTTCCTGATTGGATCCATACTTTCTGTTTTATAATAGGACCTCAGTCACCACAGACATGTCGCATTCATCTGACTTTTCCCTCACTACTTTTCCAGTGGGCCAAGCAGAGACTGAGATGATGTTGCTTTTTAAGGTCCTGTTGAGAAACACTAACAGATAAAGTCAGAGGTACAACTCACAACATCCTGAATATTTTAGCACAGTCTTTTTCTGTAAAGTAGATCATATCATGATCCTCTTCAAAATTTCTCCTTTGACGCAATACTCCAGAGAGGATGTAAGAATTGCTTCAGAAGTGGGTGTTGATGAAGGTTTCTTGGAATCCTCCATCTCATTTTTGTTTTGTCAGTTTTTCTTCTGCCTTCACAACCCTACAAACTCAAAATAAAGCAGAAAAAACATCTCTGTCAAGCTTCCTTTCCTCTTGTGCTATGTGTGAAGGCTGAGACACACAAGACATAGTAACAGAGCAGGCACTGTAAATAGTTCGGTATACATTTTCTTCAAAATGTGGCTGCATCAAACCCATGGGACTGTAAGGCATGTGGGCATCAAAGATAGAGAGAAAGTCTATTCTTCTGCAGCAAAACCATGAGCATTTATATAAAAAATACTTGAGTTGACAAAAGGAAGGAATCAAACAAGCTAAAATGCAAGAATCCATAGATAACGTAGATAATTTTTATAAAAGAAAACACCCCATGGGAGCTTTTTTAGCAGATTTGTGGTTTCACAAAGCACCGTGGTGGAGTTGTGATGATACGGGCTGATCTTGTAAATGGGGTAAATAACAAAGAGGTGGATTTAAAATTATACAAAAATATCAGTAATACTTTGTATAATGATCATTGGTCCTAATTTAAAATTAAAAAAAGGTCTGTACAGGTTTCTATGTGTAACTCCAGAAACCTGGGGCTGACAAAGACGTTTGCTAACCGTTAAAACAAAAATAAAGACACTAAGGTTTGGACAAACATATATTAGAAAAAGACTTTAAAATAGTTTCTTTAAAACAGCAAAAATATGGGTGATGAGTAATACCTTGCAGTCCAAACTCATCTGATTTATTGGCCATAATGTAAGAAAATGTGGTAAAATAAGCTAGCCTAAGAAATTTCCAAAATATTTTTGATATTCCAATACATCTGAAATCATCTTAAATTCAACTCTAAGATAAAACTCCACTTTCAGTTTGGATTCGTTCATTTCTTTATCTTTATTTGTTTCATGATTTGGAAGTCGTTTTTGTGTATTAGGCTAAATATCAGACCAGGCAAAAGAAAGTATGTCGTCAACCATTGGGTTGTGGAAAAGAGTGTTCTAACCCTACACAGTTGAAAATAAAAAGACTCAAACAATAAAAAAAATATAGAAAAAGCCAGTTATATAAAAAAAAGATTTATTCTTTAGCTTTAGCTCAGAGGCCGCAGGGTTAGTGCAAGAACAACACATTGATGGAGACTGTGATTAACTGTCAAATTTCAACATAAAAGCCTGTCAGACCATTATTTAGATCAATCAGTGCAGTCAATGTCAGTCTATACTCTGCAAAGGTATGTGATCTAAATAGTAATGGTGGGATGGACACATGAGAGCTAAAGTTACTTAAACCTGCTGTTTTTTTTCCTCCAAAAAAAAAAAAAAAAAAAAACATCATCCGCTGTGGTTCTTTATGTGCTGACAATGGATCCTGGGGGTTAGCTTTAAAGTTGTAGGAGTTATAGCCGTGATGAAGAAGAGTGGCGTGACAAGAGAAGAAAGCCCTTTTTCTTCCTTAGAGTCCCTCCAAAAAGAGGAGTGTCTTTTTTTTCTCCGCTTTAATTACAGGCCTCTTGTCAGACAGATCTCTCTCCAGGAGCTATAAATTTGAGGGAGGTGGTTAAAAGAGAGACAGAGCAACTCTTTGCCAGTCTGTAAGTCTCTTTCACTTTTCACCTCGCAAACACGCCACAAGCCGAAGCATGTACAAAGCCACCAATGAGCGTAATGACTTGAGACACTTCTCACCTTCAAAGAGCAGAGCCAATAACAGACCTGACCCAACATAAACACAGGAGCTACTACTATATCACTAAAAGCTATTAATATTGGCTCAGATAAGAAAGGAATTAATGTCTAACATACCAACGTTTAAAAGCATGCTAACAGAAATGGCAAAAAAAAAACTTTCAAGAATCTCATTCAGATTCTGTCGACAGACCAAGACAAGCCTTTCCAATTCACTCTGACATAACTTGGCGACTGACCAATGTTTGTCCTTCTGGTCCCTTTGAGCTCTCCCTCTTCAACATTGCTTCTGCATGAGTAGGAAACATTGCACTTTTACGTCTTTGAGATTTACGATTATCCAAACTGCAGAGTAATTGACACTCCATTGTGCCAATTTCCATGGAGTGCTTTAACGATTTCCTGGCTGGCTTGTGACATCGCCTGAACATAAATCTGATATATATCAAGGTCAAGATAAAAAAAAAGGCTTCAATGGCAAAGGGAAATTTACACAAGTCATTTTAAAGACCGAATATAAGTGGAGAATAATAAACTTACAATTGTTTTTCTTTTTGATTCAGTCGAATGTCGAGTGTTCTTAGAAACAATCTTTTTACAACTGGGAGTTTGAGGCTTTAAGCCGGGGAAAGGATTTGAAACCCTACATTGACAATGTCTGATCGTTAAAATTCCATGTGTGTCAACAAAGATGTTTTGAACTAGACACTTCAAGAATTCATCCATTTGACGCAGAGAATCTTGTGCCTTATGTTTCATTTCTGCTGTCATTTTAAAAGGAAGTCTGATTTATATAAACAACCGTTTTCAAGATCATAAATCTTTCTCTGCCTTCATTCAGATTCAATTTTTCAGAAATTTATGGCACCAAGCCTTCAAATTCTATTTCACCCATTATACAATGACTACAAAATAGTGCTTTGCAACACTGAACTACCAGTTGAAAGAGTGCATCAATGCTGAGGTTGTGCATTGAACTGTTTGTAGTTGAATAAGTTACTTGGTTACTTAGTTAAACCTTGGTCTGAAAAATGTTTACTTCTGTCAAATCAGAATTAACATATTGTTGTGCTAGGGCTGCGCAATATGAGGGGAAAACTTGCGCTGTGCAGTATAAGCTATCAATATTCCAGTGGCGATATATGACTTGCAAAACGTGAACAAAAAGCAAAACAAGCGATGACTAATACATTATTTCCATTTCTCTTCAACAGTTTTGTCTAAATAAAAGAGAACATAACCTAAACTACAAAGAGCTGCATTTCCAAAAGACAATGTAGGGGTTAAATGCTATACTGCTAAATGAAAATTAAACTTAAAGTGTAATAATTGGCAAAAACAACAAAGAAAGAAAGACATTACCAAAAAAGATATTTTTGTAAAAAATGCCAGCGCCAGGTCTCGAACCAGTGAGCTTCTGCACCAAGGATTCCCTATGTAATTCAATGGAGGCAAAAATCCTGGAAATCCTGGAACATCTTGAAAAAACTGGAAAAAACTGAAATAACTGAACATTTTAATAGTTGAATGGTTAAAATAGCTGAAAAATTGTAGGAGTTGAGAGCCAAAAAATGTAGAATGAAAGAATGAAAAAAAAGAGAAACAGGAAAACAATGGGTTGAATTCTTTATAGCATGATCTCTTAATGACTATAAATTTCTCTACTTTGTGCCTTAACATTTAAACACTTGTCTACAACAAAATGATGACAGTCAAACATCATATAGTTAATTTTAACTATTTTCTTTTACATCTACTACCTTACAAGTTTACAAGTTGATAAGATCTCTGCCCGTCTGGGACAAAAAGAAACCCCTGAACTTCTAGATTGAAGCATTTTGGAAAGAAATCAAATAGTCATTTATTAACTTGCTGATGAATAACTGTGAAGCTTGTTCATCTTGTCTATTTGCCCAAAATTGGAAAGGCCAAAGTGTTCAATTTATAATTGTCAACAATGAAGGAGCTATGAGACTTGCTTTGAAAAAGCTGGATAAAAACAGTCAATGTCCACCTTTTGCACAATCACTGGTCAAGCACATTTGCAGCCAAATGCTCCCAGCTTTGTGAAAACAGCTGTGGGACCACCGCAGACACAAAGACTGGCTACAACAGTCAAATGTTGCATGGCATCTCTTGGTGGCATCCCTACTTCCCTTTGTTGGCACCACAGGGGGGGGGTCTCATTTCTGCATGACACCTTTGACACTCCGTGTTGCTCCCTGCCGAGAAATCTGTTTGTCTGCCGAGTTTACCGGCTAAGAATGCCTCACCATGCAAACACATGTGTCACATCCCTTCCCCCTGCTTCTCTCCTGGGGTTCTCAATTCCCCGTGCATGATTATTTGCATCTCATTACCCCGAGCGTCACACAAGCAGTATGTACAGTGCACAAGCCTAATTTCAGTGTCCGAAAGTGTCACCTCTGAGAGCAAATTGCATGGTGGTGTGTGTGTCCACACAGTAAACTGTACCTGTGTGTGTGTGTTGGCTTAGGCACCTGCTGTGGCACTGATTACAACAGCCAACAGCAGCTCGACAGGGCGCAATCAGTACGGAGGAGGACGAGAAGGATGGTGGGATTTCGAAGGTTCCGGCGAAACATGATCTACGTCTCAAAATCCATTTCTACCCGAGTGTCTCTTTTGTCTTTCCACAGCTGGAAGTGACTGAGGAGTGTCATCCTGAAACCAAACAGACTTTCAGACATAAACAAGAAAGAAAAAAAGCATGAGTACATCAGACAGACATGAAAACACCACACACTAATGAGCACAAGAAAAGAAGGCAGCTCTGAACGCTGAGCATATGTTCAGCGTTTTCACATAACTGACAAGGTCACCTTGTGAAATATTCACAACTAAAATTTCCCCCTCCTCCTGACCTAAACCGGAATCAAACAGTTGTTTTCCCATCCAGAGGGTCAGATGTGCAGGACAGAACAGAGCAGAGTGCTACAGTCTGTTTCCCCAGAGCTTTAAAAAATGGGGAATGCCAAGAGGGGGAGCCATCCTGGCATCAGTGTGCTGCACGCCACTTATCTTCCAAACAATGAGAAAATGCAGAATGGCTGGGGGGGGGGGGGGTTCCCCCCACACAAACACAAATACTGCCACCCTTCCAGCTTCCGGGCCTTCCCTTTGTAGACAGGGGCCACAATGTCCCTTAATATTCGACCTGACAAGCACAGCAAATCACCACATCGAAATCCGGTGTTAGGAGGAAACACGTTTCTTGGAGCACGCTATAGCAATAGACAAATAATGTACGTTTTTTATTACTATTGTTGATTTAAACTATAAAAAACAAAATCATATAAAAAGTTAAAGTTAAACCAGGTCAAACTGTGACCAATCAGGGTCTTTGATTTGGTAGTGATGAGTGGACGGCATCCCTTTTAATTCACATAAGTTCCAACTGTTTAAATTGATTATAGAGAGGAAACTAATAATTGCGGTTTGTGACCAGGCGTAATCTTAGGACATCAAGTTTTTCACATATCGTAGCAGGCTTTGTGAGATCTGCACCGCTTCGACATTTCACACTAAACCTTCTCCAACTGTAGGTGGTGGACTTGTGCTGGTAAGCAGTAGAAGAAGAAAAAAAAGCCCCTCCCTTCTTGTCCAGTGTGAACATCACAGTCTGAATGCCTAAATATTGGCATGTATGTATTTCTAAACCGAACATAGCTAGAGCAACTTACAAGTGTAGTCCCGTGATCCATGTTTGGCCTTTGCAAATGTACAGCTGCTTTTTGACTTAATCCAGGAATGTTTCAAAATATAAATAATCAGTAAAAGAATATGAAATGGGACTTGGATCATTTTTGAAAAGATAACTGCATGTTTAAGTTGTCAAATCCCGATAGTGGTGGAGGCAGGAGTGTTGGAGACGCAGTAGCTGCTTTGCAGGAACAAGGTGATAAAATCACCTTAAGGTTTGATGATAAAGAGTTGAGCTGAGTGGAGGTGGTGCTTCCTGAAGAGTCCTTCTCGAAGCAAAGGCAGTTGCTGTTTGTCCCTGCTGTCTGCGCATGAGTGGGTGTACACGTGCTTAAGAACAGGGATCATGGATTTCTTTGTCACTGTACAATTATAAGCTCCACATTTCATTTCCTGTAAAGGTAAAACCACAATCTCTTCAAACACACCTCCACTCTCTGCTGAACGAAAGGGAGAAGAGACACTGCAAAAAGGGTGAGTCTCCAGTCCAAGCTCTTCCTTTTGATGATATTGTTTTTTTACCACACATCACACAGCTGTCAATTCAGGTCTCTGGAGCAATGAGGGGGGGTTGTAAGGCCCAATGGGACCGTTTTACACCCCCAGCAAAAAGGGTAATCACTTTACACAAGTGTCAAGACATCTAAACGCCCCTGATATCCCAGTAATGGCTTCCAAACTCATAATCTTTTTCTGCTTACAACAATTTCGACTGTGTCACGGCACTGAGACCAGAATCAATGAAAGCCGAGTGACGCAATCACAGATGAGCTGGCTAGATTCTGTGTGCTGCTCTTGCTCTTAAACGTTTGACTATTTTAACACCACCACCAGCCCCCTGTACACTCAATTAACCACATTCATTAACCAGCCAAAGTCACTCATTCAAATTCAATTTGGCCCTCGTCTCTGTGCCGGTTTCAAGCCAAATCAAACCAGAAACCAGCAAAAAGGCAGCACAAATAAGACATAAATAAATTGCATGCATTAAATGCACATTACATGGTCTATGAAAAATCATTCAGCCTCTCGTTTTCTGGGCGGTTTGTGTTGTCTGCCGTCGTTCTCAGAGGGAGGGTTTATTAGTTAATGAAGCCAGACATATTTCCATAGAGTTCTTTTATAGTTATATACACCAATGCAACTGTCACAAATGGTGAATATAGCTAATAAGGTGATGTAAAATGCTTTCACTACTGGATTTGACATATTCCGTTGGCCTGGACCGAGTCCACTTAATTTGGTCCGGACCGAGTCCTGAAACTCACACTTGGTTAGTAGTCAGACTGCCATCAACCAGACATTTCCATTTCGAAACCAAAGCTTGTAAACAAAACCACATAACTAAAGATCTCTTCAGTCAATGGTCAGGAAATACGAGGGCGGGGCAAAGCAACAAGAGAAAGAATAATGGATGTCCTATGCTTTGTGGGAACAGTTCACTTATTCAAATTTTATATTTCTTTGATCATTTTTGAGCATCTGTATCAACATCAGGTTCACTTATATGGCACTTTTCTACCTTCCTTGATGTCCCAAAGAGCTTCACACTCACAGTCCCATTCACCCACACACATTCAAACACTAATGGCGGCTCCGCTGCTGAACACTGGCGCCAAACCATAAACCATCAGGACCAATCTGGGGTTCAGTGTCTTGTCCAAGGAGACTTTGACACAGTGGCAGGCAACTCAGGAACCAAACCTGCGATCTTCCAATCAGAGGTCGACTGCTTTACCTTTGCAGCCATCCTATGGGATGCAGTAGGAATTAGATATGTAGGTTTAAAAATAGAACATCACACTGAAAATTAATTAATATTAATGTTTTTTAATCATTCTCATATTTATTATAAATAGAAAGTGGCTCAAAGTTTACCGCAATTCAAAATTTAAAAGCAACAACTAATCATACAAGGTCATAGTACAGCTTTCTCCCAGAAGCATCTTTAGCTGACACAGTTTAAACAACCAGTACTGTTAGGATGAATGGTCTCCAGGCAAAGACTTATGAAAGGAAACACTACCAATATATATCTATCTATTGTTTTTTGCATTCTCTCTCCTTCATAGCTTATAACAGCTTTAAAGATAAACAAACGCTAATGCAATAATATCCAAACCAGTGCAATATGTTGGGCTGATATTACCTTGTCAAGGTTTAGAACAATCCTTTTTCGAGGATTAAGTCAGGGCCTATGGAATAGCTTTAATCTGGCCTACAGGAGGATCTGGTGAGGTCAGAGAGGAAAACAGCACAAGAAGATAATGAAAGACCAACACCCATACCCATTTCCCTGAACTCCATTCCTCCTTGGCCTCAGGCAACCAGGCAGACTTCTACTAGACCAGGAACATTTTACCGGATTAACCACCTTTTTCGACAACACATAAAACACAATCCCAGAGCTGCACACAAGCCAGCTCGAGGTCAGTCAGCTAATGCTTAGGCTCTTGTTTCCCTCTGAATAGTAACAGGGTCACCTCGACGGCTCCACACCAGCAGCATCCTATATTTAACCTGCTGGTAGCTGGTGATCAGCAACACATTCAAATAACTTTTATGGAAGCCAATTTGCTTAGGTGTTAGCATTATTGTCCACTCAGGCAGAGAACACAAGGTGACTCAGTGGCCTCCAGGGAGGTGCAAGCAGGAGCAAGGTTAAGAGGAAAGGGTGTAAATAGAGGAGCCACAAACACAGTCTTGTAAAATGTCAAAATGAGAACTTTGACCTCAGACGGCTCGGTCAAACCTTCCACTGTCCACCACAACATGAAAGCTTCTGTCCAACCTTAAATATGATAAGATAAGCATTTTTAGTAGCATAGAAGACAGTGGATCAAGAGATGTAACTGGTATGTTAAGAGCAGGTTGATGCAGAAAATCTGCATATCTATTGTTTTGTGAACATTTTCAACCATATTCCACTGACAGTCTTGCTTAGGTCAAACATCAAAAAGACAGGCTTCTGCAATCTACTGGGGTCTATATAGAATTCTCTTTTTGAATCAACTCAAGGGGTCAGCCAGGATAACCACCTTTCCTGTACAAATTATATATAGAGAGAACTCGCATATATAACAGCTGTGTGCGCTAAAATCAGGTGTGAAACGGTCCATAATGTGGTGTGATTCCACTGTCACTGCACATACAACAGCTTTGAGCAGCAGTAAAGCAGCACGATGGCCAGCTTTTTACACTTTTTACACAATGGTCATCTCACGTGGCTGTAATTCACCATTATTATAGCAATAGCATTAGCTTACATCCTTTTGGTAAAGGAGGTATCGCACCAATGATCCACTCCTGCAATTAAAGCAGTATGTAAAAGCCATATCACAAAGTCACTAGTAGTACATTTTGCGTATTTTCCAGGTATGAAATGTCGGTCTTTCGTGATACATGCGTGATATATTTAATTCATAAGTGTTTCTTGTGTTTCTTGTATTCGTCAATGTGCACAGATGTCCGTCGAGGGCATCAAAGGGCCACGTACATATGTGGACTTTTCACACATGTACCACCAATTTATCATTTTTATATAGCATATGCACATATTACATTAAAATTACGTAATTGATGCACAAATCACTAATAAATAAATTGTATAAAGAAATTGCATTCAAATAGCACAATAATCACGCACGGTTCATGTTCTCCATTGATTTATGTGTTCTTTGCGTGGTTTATTTGCACTTCTTTCGTGGTTTTAATGTGGTTCATTTGTACTGTGAAAATTTCACATAAAGACCTCAGCTTTCTTTTTCACACGTATATTCAGGTACCAATTTTCATACGTGCAACATGGGCTGGCGCTCCGCGCTCTGCACACACTTTTACCGGGACACCCGGTTCTCCGAAATTCGGTTGCTCGTTCACGTAGAGCGGCGGGACGGCGGGACGGTTCACAGTCCTAAGTCCCCCACACGTAACAAAACATTCTCCCTTCCCCTCAAACACAAAACTGTAAGTCCGTCTGCTCAGTCAGAGATGCTGTCGCTCGTTCCACAGGTCCACTTGACTAATCAAGTGCAGGAGCGGACTACTACTTTTTTATTTTGTTCATTGTATTTTTTTTAAGTCACTTCCCTCAGTTTATACTGGATCGTCGCAGATGAGTCGTTATTTGGGAAATAAAATAAATAAAGTAATAAAGTAAAATAATGAATAATAATTATATAATAACGAACCCCCGCCCCAAGGATACCATCGTCCATCCCGATGGTTTATTGCAAACATCATCAACTGCCAATTTAAGGGACATCGCCCAACCCTAAGTCCCATTCACCCATACACAAACACATGTCCACAATGCCTAACACTGGTACCAACTTCAACTGCCAAGAGCGATTGAGTGTTGAGTGTCTTGCCCAAGGACATTTCAATACATTTCTGGGCAAACCAGGAACCTAACCTCCGATCTTCTAATCAGAGGTCAACTGCTCTACCTCTGTATCACGGCATGGTGAAAAGAAGTAGATGTATCCTATAGCATTTTAACTCCAGTGTTCTCAATAGTATTTATGGTATTTTGCATAAGGTCTACTAAATAGATTGACAGTAAACCAACACAAGCATCATCTGTTCAATTAGCTGTAGATTTTGGGACGAAAAAACAGAAACTTGGAGGAAGGAAGGAAGGAATGGAAGGGATTTTACATTACATAAACACCAATTCAAAGTGAGGTCTTGCATGTATTTCTTCCCACTAATCTGTTGGCAATTGTGCAGCTGTACTAGATCAGAGCCACTAACACAACATTTCAATTTGGCACAAGTCTGGCTTGATGCATTAAAGGACTCACAGGCCTACTTTTCTCAGCAGCAGAATTAAATTGAACCTGTAAGAAAACCATTGGAGCTGCAGCCACTGCTATAATAATATCAGTTTTAAGCTTTCATTTGCCAGTTTCCTGACTTCACTGAATTATGGTTATCTGAATGTTTAGAGAAAAGATGGCTGCAGACAATCTTCTGCAGCCAATAAGGTGACTCTATTTGTTGTGTGGATTTAGACGGGTTTAGGACAAAGATGTATGACGCAGGTCAGGAAATTCAAACAAACACTTTGCATCTTCTTTACCCTGTTTTCTAGTTATGGGTAGAATTTTAATCTGTATGAAATTGTGTCACAACCTTCCTAAGCTATTAGACAGCTGTGCGTGCATGTACACAATTTATGCTTAATTCTGGTTGGATGCATAAAAAAAACATTAAGCAGATTTGGTGTGCTTCAGAAAAACAATACTCGGATTGTTTTAAAAATCCCATATTACAACTTTGTGCACAGCAATCACTATAAATCACTTCCCGACATTTGATTGGTTCCCTAAGAGTTCAGTTAAAGATGACTACAAATGTCGTAGCTCAACAGTTTGTAAAAAAAATATATATATATTTACTGATAATATCAATATAATCTCCAGTGGCTAGATAGCTCAATTAGCTGGGTGTAGGACTGTCACGCAGGGCGTACAATAAGCTAAATCCTGTATGGGTCCTTAGGCAAGACGCTTTGCGCTGCTGCCTATCTGGGTCTATGTGCCTTGTGTCCGGAAAAGCATCCAACACAGAGTCTCTGTCAAACCACCGGTGGCGACCTCTAACAGGAGCAGCTGAAAGGGGAACAAACATCGATAATATCAATTTAATAGTGAAAGAATATGGTTGGAAATACTAGTGTAACGCTGTGCTCCGAACATACATGCATCAGGGGCATCACCATCATCATTCTGCGGGATGATTTAAGGGTTGGGCACAGCTGTCTGGAAGCAGCGCATTTTGGGCGTCACGGCATGATTTGAGCATCGCAGCACATAGAGAGTTCAAATATCTGAACTTTGGCAAAGAAGGCGTGTCGCATCAACCAATCAGGAGTCAGGAGTCAGCAAGTTATTAAACTAGGCCACAGGTAGGCCGAAGCACAGCTTAAAGTGACCGTTATTCATACGCAGCTACTGCAGCAAATGGTTATCCTCACCAAACTGAGAGTCTCTGAATGATGCCATGAACCCAGACATGGACATGTGGTTACTGAGGCGTAGAGCTGTTAGAAAAAAACAATACTGTCTCTCAAGATTACCTGTGTCTTCAATGCATTGATTTTAAATTAGATAAACAGTCAAGCTCCTCCCACACACGTCTGGAGCGTCGAGTTTATTAACAGATTTTTGGAAAACCCTCCAGCAGATGTGTTTTAAAAAGAGCCGTCCAATGCAAATGTGATGTGCAAATTTAGTTCAGTGTGAACGCAGCATAAGACTTCTGGAATAAAAGTCAGGAAATATGAAACAGGAGTTTGCTATTGGTCAGAAAGAGCCTAAATAGAACCATGAGAATACAAACACACATAATCACATACCATGACACAAAGCACATTTTTGGAGAGAACACTTTCTTTAAATGTCATTCAACCTTCCATACACTACGTTAAAGACCAAAGAGAGAAACAACAACCAACTTAAAGACGATTCTGTCACAGTTTGGCAGCTCACACCAGAATTTGTTTGACTCTGATGGGTGTTGATTTCACGCTTTTTGAAGCTTCTGCTCACTGTCTGCCTTTTCCATCAGCCAGACTTGGGGAGGCTCTGCTATTAAACCACCTCAGTGAGAAAAGGAAAGGTGACTGGTACTGCAACTGGTATCAATATATCAACAAGCCATTCTTAAAGGAAGAAAGTGATGGTCCATGCCCAACTGCTCTGAGATAGCCAGTATGCTGCGAGCAGTAGAGGGAGATACCATTTGGGGTTTCACTGCACCCCTCCAAAAGAAAAGAACTGTATGTACAGGAAATGTGAAGGAAAGTGAGACATGGGTGTTGAAAGATGTGATACTTTGTCAGACCAAAAACCAGCAAGAGAGGACCAACAACAGAGCCTGCACTCTCTACTAAAGTCATCTTCTATCAAGTGAACGGGATGTTGGTATGCAGGACGCCCCAACTCTGTATGGCTCCATGTATCATCACCCCACACAAACATAAGCCCCTCCGCTCTAATGTACACACCAGCTGAATTCCTAAGCAGGGGAGTCTGCTTGCCCTGCACCGAGGGAGTAAATTATTTATTGTAGGCCCTTTGCAGTGTGTTAGTGGCTCCACAGGATGAAATGATATTTATGAAGCCCCCTGGGCAAGAGGGGGAAAGATGGAGAGAGACAGGATTAGGGACTTGGGAGTTGAGGGTTTCTAAACACATATGTATACAAATGTATGGAGGGCAGTGAGAATGACTGGTACCCGATGGGAAGGAGGTGGCCCAATCAAGTCAAGGATTTTAGATGCTGGGCAGCAGTAATCAGGAAACAGAGGTTATACTGATGAGGGTAAAAGGAGGCAGGATGGAAGATTCCCATTGTTCAGCCTTCATGGGTTAGAGGCTACTGGGTGTCAGAAACCAGTTTGATAGGAGGGTTAAGCCTGATAGAAGGAAAACAAAAAGATAACAGAAAAGCAAGAAAATGCCAAAAAATAAAATAATGGTGTTGTAAACAAGATTTTCATATATGTAAAGAGTCGATATGTAGCCTGAAGGGAATTATGATTTAGACTTACTGTAATATCAACAAAATAATCATAAATATTCTTAATCGTTCTGTTAAAAGAGTTTAAGTTCTACTTGCTGCATGAAAGCCATTCTCCATTAGAGGTGTAACAATTAACTGACTTGATCAATGGGTCAATTTCTATAGGTATCTATATCATACCATTATATACCATTACTGTGATGCAGTAAAAAAGGATCAGTCCATCATTTAGCAAAGACATAAGACCTTACAGTGTGGTAGAATGTTCTAAAAATGTTCGGTTTGGATTATTTGAATGTGGAAAAACAACAGTGAAGGGATTTGACATTAATTCTTGTTTACTTGTTTGTTTGTCCACATATTTAATTCATACTTGATTATCTTGCAGGGAATACAAGGAATCTGGAAAACTTCCCCTGCACTGTTCAGTACCAGGTATTTATCTCTGAGTCACCCTGGTTGAAGTTTTATCTAAAGATGTCCTGAATAGATTTTAAGTCAGCGAATCAGATCTAATCGGATCGTTCAATCTGAACAAATATCGATTATGAATCGTATCATAAACTATAAATCATGATAGGAATTGAATTGTTGGAGCCCATTCTCCATATTTGATCCATCCCCAAAGCAGAAAATTGGTTTCGTTATATAAATCTTTGGTTTGAACTGACTGGCCTGCTAATCTCAATCACTCACTATCCTTGTCTCATTCTTTTGCAATGCAATAATTTACAAGACTCCATTGGAAATCTGTTGAATGCTGCCCTGTCATTTGGCTTAGTTTGCTCCCACACTTCCCTCTTAAAGGCAACCACAGTCTAAAACAGATCAAAATGGAATGTCAAACAGTTCCATCAGCAGCTTGTTTGCATTAAGAAAGAACTGCTTAGCTCAATTAATCCTTTGACTATTATCTATTGATAAAGTCATTTTGTCACTGCTGTGAATCAAAAGTGCTTTACAAACATTGCCCTCATTTGGGAAAATGATCCTGTAATCACAAGAGGAAGTGGTCTTCATCATTTGAGTGTAAATGGATGCCTGCAATTAGGGGCAGAATTGGCATCTATCTGAGCATATTTGTACTGTAAGTGTGTGTGTGTTACCTTTCCTAGCAAAGCTAAGATGTCAAAGCTTAGAGTAATAGGAAACACTTAATGAAAAAATTAACGAGATTTTGATGACAGTCTACCCGACCGCTTAGCAAATGATGCATGCGTTTCAAATGTGTTGGCATCAGTGTGTGCCATGGAAGTGCATTAGTGTGGCTGTGTAAAGGATGCTTTTTTGTGATAACACTCTATAGTGCCTTTGGACAGCAAAGGTAAGAGTCGTGGAGATAAATAAGAGGTGCATGGAGGAGAGAAGCACGGGAGAAAAATGGGACGAGATGGATTAAGACAGTAGGACACAGTATGAACAGGCAGGTCTGTGAGAGCCTGAGCACTGATAGTGCCCTTGGGATGGTCAGTGGGTGACAGACACGCTAAAATTCACTGCCATGGCACAGAGGAGAGTGCATCCTTCAGCAGGAATGTCTGGAATAACAACCACCCTGCAGGTATCACTAACTGGACCTACAAAATAAGAGCTCAATAACCCTAGAGAAAAAACAGGTGTTTGATTTCATTTTTGAATATGGTTATCTTGCTGTCCAAACTGTGCAAACCGCCTTTTATAAACTGACTATCTTGTATTTTAATAATAATAATAATAATAACATTAATATAGAAATTCAAACAGTTGATTTAAATGACATCTTTTAAAAATCATGGAATGTTTCACATTCCATGTTCATCAAAACGTCTACCTGAGTTTGAAAATAAGAACCTGCTTATTGTTGATAAACATGCACATCAAATAATGCCACATGCTGCAGGATAGTGAAGTCTTAAATGTGCCCCTAGACGTCATGTGATCATACTAACTGACTAGAATGAGCCCTTTTCACCGATACACACTTCCAACTTTGCCATGTTTAGAACTTAATAACGAAGACTGGCGATTAGGGAGTCAACCTCACAGGTGAAAGCACTATGTGAGTATGGATGAAAAAGTGGAAAAACTTTAGTGGCATCATGTGGATACAATAGTCTGTCAAAAACCACAGCAGATGCACCGATACTGTACCTAAAAGAAGGTTAGACAAGAATACTGAAATTCTGTTTCCTTAACCATTTAGTACATGACTAAAAGAGTCTGTAGCTTTAAAAAAATATTATATTAATTTTATATTTAAGGTAAACAATCGCAAGATATCAATTGAATAACTCCATGTGAAAAAAGTATGAACTAAGTAAGTCCATGGACCCAGATTTATATCACATTAAGACTATCAGGACAGCAGTTGAAAGGTTCTTGTAATTCTAGATAGTCTGATGTTTTATATTGTTCAGCTCCCCAATGAGGGCCTAGTTCTTGTGGCCAAGAAGTGGAAGTCACCAGATCACCTGTCTACTATTTTTATGATTAAATGAGGTAGAAAATAAAAACGCAATAAGGAAAAGAGTTGTAAATTTAAAACAGACCTACAGGTGTTTACCAAACATATATTTATTACTCTACAAAGATCAGTCTGGTCTTTTTAAGCATTAAAAGCCATTCTAATGGTACAAAAAGAAGACAATGGGGTTGTGGTTTTACCCTTGAACACTGGAGATGTCATCACCGACTTCAAAATAACACCCTTTTTGGCATGTAAATCTTTGACAGATTACGCAATCAACGTGAATTAGCTGAGAGTGACATGGAAAAAAGTGGATTTTATGCAAAGTTGCCGAAATAGCTTATTTAAGTCAATTGCATAAAAACTTCACCACTGAAAAGTGTTGCACATCAGCACAAGGCTGCTTTTCTCCGCTTCAGATTCCATTGGAATTCCATTACATGTGTAAACTGTTGAAGAGCTATGGTGGCCCAAAGAGTCTTTAAAGGGTTAAATTTCAATTTATGAACATTTTAGGTAGAAGACCACACCGTCAACTGTTGGTATGAACGCTGTTGCAAGTTCTATTATCTACATTTTTTGGCAACATTTGATTTTAGTCTAACACATACACATTCCAGAAGAGTGACTTTTAAATCACTGCACTCTTTTAAAAGCCATGTGATGTGTATGTATAAGCTAGCAGTGGCAGCTGTTTAATGGCCAGTTCAAGCTGCTCCAGACTGATCATTTGTATCTTTTATGTTAAGTGACAAGAAGTGAAGGAATGCCCTAAGCTACCTAAACGTTGCAAAGACGCCATCCTTCTTAATTATTAATGTTAGAAAGTTAAACAGAAACTAGAACATGTAGGCAGGAAATGTATGCGTGCACACAACACAGAACCTAATGGGGCTATTAGAACTAATTACATTATCCAATTTCACTGCATGCCTTGCAGTTTTTGCATGCTCTTTACAGGACAATTTGTGAATTTGAATAAAACTGCTTATCTCTACCTCACAAAAATGTCATTGAAGGTTTTTTCATAATTTTTAATTTGTCATTGTGTGAGATTTGGGTCTGATATCCGTAAAGATTATGCAAACAAAATGTAAGAGCGAGCATAGTCCAATTAGTACCATATTTTTCTGAGTGTAAGTTGTGGTTTTTTGGGGTTTTTTTTGGCCAGAGGTGCGACTTCTATTCAGAAACAACTTATCTTTGTTTTTGTTTTTAATTTTCCTTTTGTTTGGCTCCTGCTACTTATATTTTGGTGTGGAACATATATACGGCACTTTACCAGTCTTCAACCAATTCTTTTATGTGTGTGTCGTCCTGAGTATCTTAGATCTTCTCTTCAGTGTACTCAAACACAAGTAACCATTTGGAACTGGTTTGCATTTTAATTTGGCCACAGAATTGCTTTTGTCTCTGCATTTAAGAGCATCTGGGGAAGGGAAGCAGCTATCTGCTTGGGGGCACAGGAGGGAAGGTGGGTGCTTTGGTCTGCCAGTACTTCAGAGCTTCTGTGGTTGACTGATATGCTGGCTGGCTTGATGGCTGCCTCAAAATCTCCTCAAGGCAAGCAGATCTAAGATTTGATTACAAACCCAATAATGTGAGCTCCGTATTTTCAGTCTGAACAGCTCCCATAACTTGATTAGACAAGTCATTTCCAAGCATGTAGACAGACACCCGTTGAGGTGTTCGAGAGTGGGAAAAGGCTAAAATAAAAGGACATTTTTCTTGAGAACTGTTTGGTCCTTGCAAAACAGGAGGCTTTCTTGTGTGTAGTGGAATGCAAATGTAAAAGTATTGTTTCCCTCCAACAGCTATCCCATCTATACCGACTATAAATCATTTTCCCATATATTACTTCTCTCCTTGTATATCATCACCGCCTGTCAAGACGACTTGTCATCATTTTCCGGGATTGACAAATAACACCTAAACTCTCTAGTTAGACATGTTTTCTTTTCTCTTTGCCGTTTGCACTCAGAGTGTGAGACTTGTGTCTGTTTTCCCCCCTGGGCCTGATTTCAAGCCAGTGGGATGATCATTAATTACCATGGAATGGGCTGCTAATGGTTGTCCTCATCACTCCACAGCCTCCAACCCCCCATCCCACACTACGCTCCCTTTCCTAGGTCTCCATGGTGACCTGTAGCTGAGTGGCTACAGGCCTTCTACCAGGACATAGATGATGTATAATGATTGAAAGGTGGCCTGACCCTTTTTCTTCTTGTGCCACTTGACTAAGCCTTAATGCCTAATATTGGACAGTTTCTGTGGCGCATCACAATGGTCTTGATTAACAAAAATGTCTGCGACACTGGGTAAACTGTGAGATCTTCTTACGCCATATCAAAGAGAAGCTTTGTTGTAAATTGCTGGGCATGACTCTCTTAGAGGTGTTGCCAGGCTTATGTCAGACTTGGCCACCAATAACAGGAATTCTCACCTTTAGTTCAAAGTGAGTGTTGTTTTCAGCTCAGATGGCTCAAAGCAGGATATCAGTTTGATTCTTTAGCCCTGGGGGTTAGTGGGAGGGATGAGAAGAACCAAAGTAGAAACAAAGACATTTTAAATGTAATAAATCCCCCTTTTCCAAAATGCCTTTAACTGAAATCTAACCTGAAATACTGGTCTTTTTTTTCCCCCACTCCAATCATCGTTTGATGTATTTTCAAATCATTCCTAGTGATCTTTTAATTATGATTATGCACTTTTTAGCCAAAATAAAAAAATAAATAAAAAAAATGTGTTATTTTCTAGGTCATAGTTACTGCAGAGCGGCAGGAGTTCATTAGAAATTCACCTCTGAGTCAGACCCATTGGCGCAGAGTAAGCCGACTGCAACTTTCCATCTGTTTACACCCTCTCTCCCACTAGCTTCCAGCCCCTTATACCCCCAACCCAACAGAACCGGTGCAACAGAAATGGTGAGCAATATCGGAGCTATCCAGCCGTACAGTTTTAAGCCAGAAACCAGCTTGGATGAGTAAAACGATGATCTATTTGTCTGCAAGTGGATGCTTCAGAATGGAGCAAAGCAGGAAGTTTGTGGCTTACCATTGAAGGTTCTATATCACACTTACAAGCTTTTTCGTATTTATATGTATATATATATGACTGTATTTTTTTATCTGCTCCTTATTCACAATGATTTGAATAAAGAAATACTCAGAAAAGCAAGTTTAAATTTCCTTCTGTTCATATATGTCCTCCATTATGAGACCAATGAAACAAGAACATGTTAAAAACACCAAAAACATGTTTTTTTGGAGTTGGTCTTTTGTTGAAATAATGTAACTTATAATTGTTGTTTTGATTCTTATTACACTA
Source organism: Oryzias curvinotus (assembly GCA_023969325.1). Taxonomy (NCBI): domain Eukaryota; kingdom Metazoa; phylum Chordata; class Actinopteri; order Beloniformes; family Adrianichthyidae; genus Oryzias; species Oryzias curvinotus. The sequence goes on from CM043708.1 coordinate 989,498, forward strand.
CTAGCTTTATTTTGAAAGGCTAGGTAGAAAAATGAGCAGAAAATTGCTTTGAAAGAAAATCATTCAGTAGATTTGATAAATAATTAAATTGATTGAATTAGATAATTCTGAGCGGTTGAATCCTGACAATGGAGTTGCCATGGAAGTTTGAAAGAATCGCCCTCATAGACTTTGAGATCACACTAGATCCATTCAATCCTAGAATTGTCCAAAGCATATTCCGGTCCACTTCTTTAAATCTGCAACACAACTGGCGACTTCACCATGCCAGAGCATGGACTGGACCTTTCCCACTATGAAACGAACCAAAAGTTTGGGGTCAGCAGTACTCCAGGGCAGATATGCAGCTTTCCCAGTGTGAGTCCACCGTTAGTGTGGCACTTCAGTAGATCAAGCTGCACATTTTTTGCACCACTTGGCTCCACAAATTTTAAAATTAAGAATGTTGGTGCAAGTTCATAAAGTTGGCACCTTAGTGTTGTCAGACTGAAATTGAAAATGCTAACACTCTGATTTTATCAAGTATTTACCATTAGCCTGGGGAGGGAGTTCTCCGCTCCTTATCTCCCAAGAAACACAAACTAGAGCCACACATTTGAATGTGCACAGCTGTCTCAGGAAAGGAAATGATGAGCCTGGCCGGTATCCCATGACAACGTCGGGGAGCACATGGAAGACAACAAATTCAATATGAATGTAAATGAAGTGCAAATTAAAATACAGCAGGGGCTGGGAAAAACAAGAAAAGAGCAACAATCATAAATTTGAGTGGACTTGAAACGTTTAATTATAATCCGACTACAGGCCGTTCCTGTCTTGTATACAGGGAGAGCATCTCTAACTAGAGGGCAAGCTTAAATTCACAAAGTGATTTAATGCTGGCTTCCGTTCAGCCAGGCCATTTGGTGCTTAGGGGTTAAAATCCCGTGTTTCAATAAAACCGTCATAGAAGGTCAAAGGTCTTGGGCATCATGGCTTACTGTGAGATGATATTGCAATTTTATTTGCACATTGCTTCATGAAGCCACCCAACATTTTCAAAAAGCCTAAATGAATCAAATCTTTCATTTTATTCTTTATTTCAAACAGTCACCATTGGCTTTACACCTCAGGCTCAACAGCCGTTTCCTCATATAAATGAGCATTGGTTAGGATCAATCGAATGACAAGAAGACAGATCGCCTCGGGTGGGATGGGAGGGATACTCTCTGGAGGAAAAGACGAGCAAACTCCAACAGGCAGTGCTGCTCCCTTCGTCTGGCCTTCCGACTGCTGTGCTCTATCTTTAGAGCGTGTTTGTACACAAATGTATTAATCTCACAGATACACAGAGGATTGGTCTCCACTCGATTACTGAGAACCTCATTTGGGGAAAAACCAGCAATTATTCCAGAGCACGCGAAGAACTGTTTGTACACAGAATGCTCAAATGAGGGGGTTTTATGCAGACATATTGAGGTTTGAGTGAATGCAAGTGAGAGACCCCCGACTGAGGCTTCAGAAGGAATCGTGTCACTCAGCGTCATTATAGCCTGTAGTGGTTTAATTTGCAGCGACGATCCCAGCATAAGACGTGTATGAGTACAGAAGACGAGGATAATCCTGCAGTAAGTAGAAAATATGATTTCCACTCTTTAAGTACGGTATTATAAATCAGTCAGTCAGCAAGATAGATTTTTTTTACTCACTTGTCACAATCTATGACAGCTGATCCAAACTGACCCAAATTCAGGCCTTAAGGTCTTGTGGTGTCTTAGTAAGTGGTTAGAATACCTGTAACAGAAACTCAGAACCCACAATGATATAATAGAAACTGTTTGCTTTGAAGAGTAACCAGAAATGGGAAAAACTGCTGAGAACAGATAAGACGACTCTGCACTAGAGTATCCGTACTAGCACCGGTAAGCACAACTCGATCTGCAAAAAAGGGGACATAACTTGGGTATCATATCATAAATGGAGACCGCACAAAATTCTACTCTAGCTCAGGTCACTGTAAAATACCATTTATCAACAAATGCCACCTTGGAAGAACTTATAGGGGAAAGACTAATTCGTGGCCGGTTGTACGCATAGTGAGGGAGCTGTCAGACCAAGATAGTACTGTCGGTTTGGATTGATTTAAAGAAAAAATAACATCTAAACTTTCAGTTTCTTTTACACCAGCTTGACCAAAATTCTGATGAAAGTAATGATCATCTGAAGGAGGAGTTTTTAACCTGAACCAGGAAGAATCAAAAGCTCATTATCTGAAAAACTAATAAACACTTTCATCTTGTTACTACATTTACCAAAATGTGAAAACTCCTCTTTTCAAATAGAACTGACTTAAAGTAGACTGCCTCTGTGTAGCATGGCTTATAGACTATATAAAAAAGGAAAACACTAATAAAAGGAATGTTAACCCTATAAAGCACACTACATCAAAAGATTGAACTTTTTTGCAATCAAGATGTGTTCAGTGACAGGAAATAAGCATTTTATTTACCCACTGTCTTAAATTCGATCCACACATTTTGAACATGGTGTAACTGTATTATAAAGAACTAATTATCAACATATTTAGCATTTTTCAATACAGCGAGTAGTCGTTTAAACAAATGAATAAAAACAGGTGAGTTATTTTCAACATCAAGTTTTAAAAAATTAACAAAACTTTTCCCGCGAAAAGCGTTTTTGCGTTTTTTACGGAGGCTGACATTTTGAAATGAATAGCAAAAGCCCTCCTACTGCCCCTAGTGGACTGATAGTGAACTACAGAGCAGAAAAGATGGACCAAGTTATATTCAATGGAGTTTTTAAGAATAGTTTGGATCATGCTAATGAGACGGGGGTCTCAGAAATGTATAAACCAAATATGATGCAATTGGTTATATAAGGTTAAGGTTATAACAGCTGTCAGCACAGCCAAACTTTAATCACTCCTTCCTGACTTTTCTTGATGTAAACACTTATCTTTTCTTTTGGAAGGGATTCTTTTCCCTATTTATGCAAAATGAATGATTAACTATAGAGTTTTTACATTTCATCTGTATAGTGTAGACAGAGCAGAGAACTTTAAAGATTGAGAAGCTTGTTTCTGGGGATCAAATTATGCAATGTTGACACAACAAACAGAAGAATTAATAAAACAAGACTTTTCCCTCTAGATGCAGATGATTGTCAAAGATAGCTTACGTGCAATTCATTTCATGTCGAGTCTCGAAAGACCAGACGTGTCATTCATTTGTCATTGTCTCTGGGTTTCTGTCAGGATAAACATTACACGCAAGTGTCCTAATCCGAATCAAGATAGCGGCAGCCGCTACAAAAGCAAACACTCGACTCCTCAACTGCGCTCCATCTCTGCAGGCAGGTGGATTCGTCTGTTTGATGATGGCTGTTTGGGTACTTCAGACTGTGCAGCTAGCGCCAGGATGATATATGCACACCTGCCGTGGCTCCTGTCTCACAGATGAAACAGTGAGGGGGAGGGAGAGACAACAAGCAGAGAGGGACTGGATAGAGGGGCCGGGAAACGGGGTGAAAAAGGGGTAGACGCCTCAAGGGCCAATGTTTGGGGGGAGGGGGCACGCAAAGCAAACTAGCAAAGGGAGCTGGATGTATTATTAATGATAGATTGGTGTACAGAGAAAGAGATCTAATGTGGCCATCAGGGTTTTTGGTGTGTGTATAATTGAGGAAGACGGATTCTCTCCCGCTCCACCTCTTCAGCCTCCTTGGTTCCCCTTTCTCCTGTCCCAGCCCCCTTTTGTCAATTCTGTCCTTCTACACTCTCTTAAAAACAAGACAAGGCTTGGTCTGAGAAGATATTTACACACACTTAACAAGGAGTCCTAAACTGGAAATAATGATATATGTAGTTTTAGTAGAAAAAGGCCTTTTGATGCTCAGTTATGACAAAAGCACAAGTTGTTGAAACACTAAAGCTGTTTACCAAAAAATTGTGCACCACATCGGGGAGGAAAAATCACGTTTTTTATAGAGTTCTAACAATTAATGTACTTAATCAATGAATTGAATTATATTCCTACGATCCAACCAGATCAACCTGTCTGTAACAAGCTGTTAATCAAATCAACCTAAACCATTGTTTCAAAATGGAATATATATAGAATATATATAGAGAGAATATATTCAATATATGGAATATATACAATTGGTGCAAAGCCAATAGAAGAAGACACTTTTCTCCGCATAGGAATCAGCTGATTGCATCAAGGAGTTACAGTATATCAAAGAGTTTGAGTTATCTAAGTGTCACTGATGAAAGGGTTCATAACGAATAGATACATTAAGATAGGATCTTGCACCTGTTTAGACTTCTAGATTGAAGTTTGTTAAAAGACAAAATAACTGAAAACAACAATGACTTCACCAACTAACTACTAGGGGCTACTTACACAAACAATATAGTGCCCATTTCCTCCAATGTAAAACTCTGCAGATGTTTTACTTGGAATATTATTGTACAGCTGTCACTTCATCTCCTAGAACATTTGGAGCAGATGATTCCATGTGTCATTTATGATACATAAATGCTGCAAAAATAATTTAAAAATTTGTCACTCTGCCTGCTGCCCATGCAACATTCATTGTGTCAAATTCTATTTTTTGTCCCCCTTAAGTCACAGTATGCTTTTGTGTGTAGCCAACCCTTGCACTCAATTTGTCCCACAATTCTCACACTTGTTGAGTGAATTAGGAATTTATTAAAATTCAGCTTTCATTTAAAAAGTAATCTTTCTTTAGTTTTTTTAAAGAATGGCTTTAAAAGCCCTGTATAAATATTTTATTTAAAAATGCTGTTTGCCCTTTTTCACCAATAGTAAGGTAACCTGTTCTAGTTAAGTTAACCCTTGTGCTATCCTATGAGGTCCAGTTGACCCGATCCTTACATTGACGTGTTCTCCCTCCCATGACAAAGGTGGTTAAAGGTGAAAAGGATTTCACGTAATCCATGGAAACCAGTGAAGATCACAAATCATTGAAGAAAAAAGGTTTAGTACACTGTCTTAAGGGGACTAGATGACCCAACTCCCAATGTTAAAGTACCTAGGATAGCACAAGGGTTAAAAGATTAAACTAAACCCAGCCTCTGGCAGAAAGAGCATCAAGTTAAATAAAAGAGAAATGATCATTTATTTCAATTTGGCATAAGCATATTGAAAATTTAATCAAAAATAAATTCAAAAATGATTTGAATTTTTGCCCCAATTTTACATAAACAAAAGGGAGTAAAACTGGAAAAATGCAACAGTAACTAGTAGGGATAACATAATTCTCAATCAAAAACCAAACCATATGTTACACCATTAAACCCTTAAAAGTAGTTTTACACTGAAAGTGTCAAACAGTTGTTATGCTAGATTTAAGAAGTATGTTTTACTTAATGTTTTATGAAGTGACACTGGTTTAGTATGAGTCAACTGAAAGGTTCTTCTTCATTACTTGCTTATTAAGAAATTGAAAAAATGATTTTTCCGAATTATTAGTGTTTTGTTTTGTTTTTTGTAACACACAGATCATGTATCAAACCAATACAAAACCGTCACCAAAAAAATTAAATAAATAAAAATCTAGTTTTGAACTGAATCGTGGGAAAAGCAAATTGTTGCATCCCTAGTAACTAGTACGGCCACAGCATTTCTCATAATAAAATGAATTGTAACAAATACAAATTATTGAAGAATGTAAAACTGGTTAATGTTTTTACAGGTTTTATGGTTACTTTGCAAAGTAATTAAAGATCAATCGCAAAAATGACCCAAATATATTTTTCAAAACCAATAAGAAAGAATTCATATTTGCCTGAAATCACAGAACTTGTTAAACAGCTTCTTAAAAGGTGGAAAAAAGCCAGTTGGTTTACTTTAAAGAAGGTTTTGGTGGTTATAGGGTGACTCACTCTTGAATTTGGCCATTTTTTAACTTGTGTTGCAATTTTAGCTCAACAGTTTGCCAATAAATATGTCCTGGAATTTCCTCAGTTAGACCTCTACAGAAGCTTATTGGCGTGCCTTACCCACCTTCTTATGTCAGTCTATGTCCCATTCTGCTCAATTGGCATTACTGAAACATCATGCATACTCATTCACTGTGAATTCACTAGAAAATTACTGGCTTCATTCAGATATGAGTTCACTCAGATATGACAGAGACTTCACTCTAGTGACTAGGTAGCGTAATATCCAGTCCTACTGATTGCTTTCTTGCATACGGCCCTTCTGGGTAATTTCGGGGGCAGCTGGGCTTCTGTCCTTGCACTCCTACAGCCTGCCTTGAGGTTTGATTTTAATAATCATGTGTTCACTGCCTAGTAACCAGACAAAGGTGTTGAGAACAATGGAACTCTGAAAAACTAAAATGTTCTTTTCAGCATAAAACAAGAATCCACTGAACCCCAATGGAAACACTATCATAGAATATGCATAAGCTCAGTCTCACACGTACATGAAATAAATCTGTTTGGTCCAAAGCCAGCAGGGCCAGACCAGATCACCCAGCCACCATGACAAATCTAACACAATTACACACATAGTGGTGCTGAGAGGGCTGACAAAGAATGATGAGGCCAACATCAAACACAGTGTTGACAAATGGCAAGCGGGGAGCGGCTGACCAGAAGAGGTGTTGTAGGAGGGTGGAGGGAGAAGGACGGCAAGGCAGTTATTGATTGCATTGCCTGTGTTCACATTGAGAAGAGGACGGAGAGGTAGACTAGGGTAGTGTTTGGAGAGTGGAGGGCAGGGTCTGCCCCACGGGCAGCACTTAGAGCCTCATGCCCCCTGAGAACACATCAACTAGTCTACTGAGTTGCTCATTGGTCACACTGAATATTTCATTGACGTACAGAACAAGCTACTACAGCCAACATCCTCTCTGACCCCACCCCCTCGAATTCACACAATAACACATCTAGGGCTGATTGAAATTCAAAAGGCACGGTTGAAGCCACAGGCGAAGGCGGCTGTGGGCAGGAAGGCGGTGGTAGTTGTGCCTCACTGGGGTTCAATAAAGGACAGATGCTAAATCACTTAACAGCTTCTAAATTAGTTGCTTGTGAATCTACTGGGATGCCGGGAACCTATATGGCAGGGAGTGGACGCAATGTATAGACAGCTTGAGGCAAAAACAATACATGTCCGGAATAAAACCTCTACTTCCAAATGCTGTAAGGAAAAGAGGCTATATTGAGTGTTTAAAATTAGGTAGAAATACTTGATACCACGCATGTGCATCCCCACTGACTCCTCTCTGAAGGACAGCCCATCCTTTTATCACCTGAGCATCCAAAATCAATTTATCGGAAATTAGGACACGAGCAGCTGGTGACTGACATTGCCAGGCATGCATCTCATTTTCTTTGCTGCAGGATTTATTTGCTTCTCTGATCTAATTTCCTTTTCATATGTTAGTAAATCCCAGGTATTGTAGATGCTTGGGGTAAATCAGCCAGACTTCTCAGATTGGACTCTTGGAATTAATCTGGGAAAATCCCCTGTGCTAACCTGCTTAACTGTCACTAAATCTTGGTCTAAACCAAATATCAATTACACCAAGTATAAAAAGTGGGACAAATAGCTACTGATACTTTATTCAGCAATAATACTGCATGTTTATTTATGAAACTTGATTCGTTTCACAAAATGCTGGGAGATAAAACACATATGTTTAATGAAAAATGGGATTTGCACTCCACATAATCTCAATCCAGACTTTGAATGCCAGCTCAATATGATTTGCTCTGTACTCAAGGACAAAACAAGTTTTCCTGTAGGGCTTCTCAGGTCACAACTCCAACAGCACCGTCAACGTGCATTTTCATGAAAAGTCTATGTATATGCGTGTTTTTGGGCTTCCGCGTTCAAAACTCTTGTATTCATGCATTGTTACAGAAGTTTTTAAGTCAGTTTTCAGGCTCTAAGCATAAAACCCATAGCCATAGCCTTGTTAAAAGTTTAACTTTGACCAATTAGGGACTCAGATTTGGTAATGATGTATGGGTAGCATCCTTTTTAATTAACGAAAGTGCCAACCAGTTTAAAATTGATAATGGAGGAAAAATTAGCCTCACACTTGCGCTTGGTGCCCAGCTGGAATTCTATGACACCAAGTCTTTCATAATCAGAATCGAGCTGTGAAAGAAAAAGCATGGAGCAAAATTTGCTAGATTTGCTACGCTTTGGACTTTCTCATCAAGCTTCTTCTAACTATAGGTGGCGAACATGCGCTAGTATCGGGTAGCGACAGTCCAATGTGATTACCATATGGTAAAAGTGCATCCAAGAAGGCATTATCAGTGCATTCTTGAACGCACAACACATACCCTGTTCTGACAAAGGATAAATAGTCTACGCTGAAGATTCACAAATGTTCATGGGAGGTCTCCCATTACTCACAAACTGGGTCAGTAAAGACAGACCTGCAGAAACCTCTAAAGATCTAACTGCATGCATAAAAAAAGAAGCCCTTCCTCATTAGCTGTCTTCATTTTCTGACCACACACACTGTATTGGTTACCTTAGAGCTATTTTTGTCTAACCCAGAGAAAAGTCTGCTTTCATCACCCCAACCTAGTTTGTTCAATTAGGAAGACAATGAGCATCCTGCGCACTCCCGCCCGACTACAGTTCATTTCCTGCCTTTATTGTTACAAGTGCTGGACTCATTCAAAAGTGGATGAAATGGTGGGAGGCCCAAACACTATTTACTCAGCAGGGAGAGACATGAGTCCTTGGCTCCCTAATGGCTTCCTGAATTTCACACAATTGTTTCCCTTCAGGAAATCTTATCTATGCAAACTGTGGACGCGCTTACCAGAAGGCCCACAACACATGGATATTAAGCTTTAATGAGATCATTTTGAAGGGACCAATAACTAGTTTTTAATTCCATTTAATTTATATTTGATTCAAGATGCTAACAATTTTAATCTGCAATGAGAAGATGGTAGCTATGTGAGGTATTAATGCACCAAATTTACTTAACATGTTTTTTTTTATTAAATTCTTTTAATTTGAAAAACAATTCAAAACCGAGGCAGTCTTAAGGCACTTACAAAAGCAAGAAACATCCAATCGAGATGTGTTTTCATTCATTCTGCTTGCTGTTATACAATCCAGTTCAGATCATTTCAGTAAGGCCAAACTGACTTGACAGTATTTTATTAGTAGACCAAATAAATATATTTTTGGTAATCTAAAGAAACAGAAATATTACTACACACTTAATGACATGGGGCTAACATGCTGCGGGGGGGTCGACCCCTGATCAGAAGATTGTTAAGTTCCTGCGCTTCCCACCCATGTGTCGAAGTGTCCTTGTGCAAGAGATTGAACCCCACACTGTTTGCCCAGCTGTTGTACAGGACAAGTTAAAAAAAAAAAAAAGGAGAGAGATTGAACCCCACCTTGCTCCTGGCTAGGTTGGTAAATATAGCACAAGAAGGTAGTAAACTGCTATATAAGCATACACCATTCACCACAAACAAAACAGAGAGTTATGTTTTCCTTCAGATTTCTGTCAATCAATTGTCATTAATGAAAACATAGCGGTCAAATAAAAATCACGAGAAGACCTGAAAGAAACTGTTTTATTTGAAATAGCTAGTTTACATGTAGGAGGCAGTTTTATCCAAATCAGCAGGTTTTACTGTGGGGTTGTAGGGTTAGCAACTCAACCCAGGAAGCTTTAGCTTGCCTGTAGCCACAACCTCTGAGTTTTGATGTCACACCAACCAAGAACTATTTGCATTAAAAGGTTGTGTTGCAATTATTATAACCCAGAAGATCATATTAATAGTAAGAACAGCTAAGAAGAATCTCGAATTTGCTTTAAAATGGAAAAATGCAGTCCTGAACTTAATGCAGGCATGTGTAGAGAGCCATCTTTTTTCATCTTTTAATGCAGGACGTTGCTTTAAATAGGCCAAACAGTGTTTATTGCAGATCTAGACCCACTGAATACAGCTTCAGATGAGGCTGAGTTCCTGTTTATGTTGCAGGGAATGAGGCAGCAGCAAGCAGCCTGTAAATTCTATGAAGCTAAGAAAAAATATTAATTTAGATTTCTGTTTAAACGCCCACCTGTATGTAAATTCCTACCTACAAAAGCCGGTTGCACTATTTTACAACAGGTATGTGGCCTGAATATGCGTAATTCTAATCCATCAGCGGCAAACATGACAATGATGACAAGGTTTCCTGCTGAAAATACACAACACCGCTATAAATAACAGCTCAAAGCAAATGCTGTTTACTTTTGAGGAAAATACCGGATGCTCAGTCTTTCTTGGAGGTTCAGAGATATTTAGTGCATCAGAGTGTCATTTCCAATTTTCATGCATGGAAATGACACTGAAGAGAATGCTCTAAATGATTCCTGATCACGCAAAATATAAACAAATACAAAAAAGTGTCAGTAGACAATTTAAGGCCATTGAAATGAAACGGAGGATTGGGCAAAAGATAATAAACCAAAACCCATCTGTTTATTTGCATACACCTCCGAGGCGCAGGCATGTGTGCAGCCTCTGCGAAACCAGCACTTGCATTTCAGATTTTACACAGGAGAAGGGGTTAAGCTTCTACAACGTACACGTGAACCACAGGTATGTGTGAGACTGGCAAAAACACAGCCCATAAAATCCACACTCAGCCTCAGCATAGCACGAAAGGAATGTTCTCTGAGCGCTTCACTTAAGGCCTTTATCCAGGGGAGAATACTGCCCCCCCCCCCCACCCCCCTCGTCCTTTAAAGCATGTGTGCAAAAATAAGAAAATGCTAGAAGGAGCTAGAATCTGGGCACAATAGAGGCTGATAATATGGAGTTGGCCAAATTATTTAACAAAAGTAGCTCTGGTCAAGCAAAAGCATCAACCAAAAATTGGGAGCGCTTTGAATCAGCCTCTCTGACCATCGTTGTTTGGGGCCAAAAGAGGTGCGTGACATGGGTCTGGCCCTAAGACACTGCCCCGCCAGGCTGGGAATGTAGCGGCACTGTGGGGGGAATGAGAGAGGGACAAAGAAGAGAAAGAAGGGGTCCAATGATTCAGGGTTGATTGAGCAGGAGAGCTTCATAATTAAGTCCCCTGTCACTCCACAACAAAAAGCACCCCACAGGCTGGTGCAGCTAATAAAACCACCGCCCTTTAGAAGTCAAGACCACTTCTGACATCTCCTTTTGAAGGGGTATAAAAGTGTGCAACTTGGTGCAGAGCTTAAAAAAAAGTCTTGGTATCTTCCGGCTGAATGACCGGTTGCCTCGTGCTGAAGATGTAGCAGGGAGAAGAGCCAAACATGTCTGGAATTAAGCAGCTTCTACACCTGCTTGATTAAATGATCTTGGTGCATTTTTCATTTGGACTTGCTAAACTTCACTACAATATGAGATGCCATATGGCAGACAGACTGCAGGACATATTTTAGGATCCCGCTCAGACTGTGTGCTCCGGGAGTAAAAGAGTGCTCTTGGAGTGAATTTGTTCAGCAGGTGTCCAAAAAGCTTAAATGACACGCTTCTCCACTCACAACTCATTTAGACACCTCCAGGTGTAAGAAGTGCAGAAACAGAAAAGGGATTTCTACACAGCTATCAATTACAAAGAAGTTAAAGAGTACACATGAAGTCACAGTTTATTAGATGAAAAACATTCAAAGTAATATCCAGCTCCTATTATTGGAGACACAGTGATTGTTCGGTTAAAAAAATGATAATATCTCGTAAGACTGAGACAGTTTAAGGCAGGGGTGTCAAACTCATTTTCATTGAGGGCCACATCAGCATAGTGGTTGTCCTCAAAGGGCCAGATACAACTCATAAATATGACTAAATGTAATGAAAAAAATGTAACTACTCCTTAATGTTAAATAATATAATTTTTTTCTTATGACTTTTTGATTCTGTCAGGTTAGGTTATAAGGACAGTGTTTAAGTCCTATTGTATATATTTCAAGTCTGATTCTCCCTAGATATGAATAAATACACACCAATTTTTATTTTCTATTTAAAAAAAATTAAAAACGTTTATCCTCTTGCGGGCCACATTTGACCCGCGGGCCTTGAGTTTGACACATGTGGCTTAAGGTGAGTGAATGTATATACACTCCAGGCATGTGTGGTGCATTCAAGAACGCGCTGAACATGGGTTGTTGAACGCACTTTTATCATATAGTGCCCACACAAGTCTGTTGCTACCTAATACCAGCGCATGTACTCACAGTTGGAGGAATGTTTGGTGCACAATATTGAAAACCTTGTAAATCTTGCTCCTGGTTTTTTCTTTCACAGGTCTATACCAATATATGAAAGACTTGGTCTCACATAATTCCAGCCGGGCACAAACCGCAATTATTCATTTCTCCTTCACACCTCATTCACGTTGATCATGCAAATGGTCGAGGAGTTACAGTATGTCAAAAAGCATAGTATTTAGGTGTCGCCAGCAATATCTCCATAGGTACAAGGTAAAAAATGATATGTCTTAAGTTTAAGCTAAGATTAAACAAGTGAACATTTATAACCAAAAAATAGTTAGCATAAATATTAACAAAGTTTGGGGTCCAAATTATTGACAAAGTTTGCAGCTTATTTCTTTAAAGCTTTTTAGGTTTCAAAAACTAAAACCTGACTCACCGTATAGGAGACAGCCATGTTTTCAGGAGAGTAATGGCCACAGAGCCACACATCAATAACCCAAATAAGTGCTGCTGTCTGCAACACTCTTTAAGTACGTGTGGCTGGGGGGTGGGATAAAAAATTTAACATGTATGCAATTATGTCAAACACCCAATCCTAACATGATTGGGGGGGAGTGTAAATGAACAGACAGGTTTAACTGTACTCATTAATGTTCTTCTCTCCGTCTTCTTGATGGGATATCTCATTAACTGGGGGTAGCAGCTGGCTTGCGATCCCACCCCATTACTGCCCCACTATGCCAAAAACCCCTCTACCACTGGCCCTCCCACCTATCCCCCCATTCACCTCCCCCATGTCTTGTATGACATCTGTGTCTCTGGGTCCTGTGATGGAATGCTGCTCGCCTGCTTTGGCTTCGCAGGTGTTCCCCTGCTGGCTGCGTGGACGCCACAGCTGAGTGACCTGTCGCAGGCGCAGACGTCGAGCTTCAGCTGACTGTGTTTAAGACCGCTTTCCTATAGCACCACCCCCCCTTCATCATCACAACAAACAGGCCAAGGTCACGGCTGTATTTGAAGGCATCTCCAGAGGCCGTGTTGTTGCAGGTTTTAGTGGACGGCACGTAAGGCCCTGGTGGATGGTGAGTGGAGCCAAAGCAAGGTTTCAACTTTAAAAAGGGATGAAAAACATGCAACTCTAATACAAACAAGCTTGGAATCTTAATGGGATGTACTACTCTCCCCTGCACTGATGGTATCAGGCGGTCTGTAGTTTCCTAGTCCAAAGGCTACAGTCAAGACAGGTATTGGAAGCTGCATGTCGAATGTTACATCATGTGTATTTATACAAATGCCTTTTTCCATTTGCATGCTGTCCTAACCAGATAAAGCAGTGATCCCCAACTTCAAATATGCATGTTTTTTGCTAACTTTGTTAGCCTGGGGTTTAAATTTAGTACAGCCGCTTTAAAAAATTAGCGGTGGGATTTTTCCCACGTGACAGAGTGACTTGTCATGAGTCCAAAATGAGTTAGTTGGATGTGGTGGAGAATCCAGCAGTTTTCCAAAATTAAACGTCCTTAGATTATAAATAAACAGCAAAAATGTCGTTTGTGCTTTTTTTGTTTTCTCTCGTTGCGGCCTGGTACCAACTGTCCCACGGACCAGTGGGTTTGAGAGCACTGATGTAAGCCATGAATATGGTTCTCATAACCAGAGATGGATTTAGGGAAACCATGATTTGTGACCTATATTTCTACCAAGACATTATGAAATTCACAAAGCCTTTTCCTGTTGACACTCAGTACTCAGGAGTCATATGAAAGGCAAACTAGTTGGAAATCTTATGTACCCGTATGTAAACTCTAATGCTATGGTCACAAATACAATTGCCAGCACACGATGGGGAGGCATCGGTAGAATCTTTAACATTTCTTACAGTCGCCCCATTTTTTTGGAGAACCGTTGGTGTGGTCATGAATGTAGACATCGGTCATCAGTCAGGTGGGGATGATGGCATTGGAAAATCTGGGGACAGCTGGGTGGTCCAAGGGGAGGTGGCAGCTGGATTGCCGACCAGCAGCAGCTCTGATTGCATGATGTGTAAATATCTCCGGATGGCCACCATCCATATATACCCCTGTAGCCCAGGGGGTATATACAAGGGGGGCACTTTATAATTTTTAGACAAGAAGCCAAGTAAGGCCAAAGCCCCAGCGCATAAAACGAAGGTCCAAGCGGTCCAACCACAGCAGGATTTACACGCAGTGGCCGGAATTGCCAGACTGACGCCTGGTCATCGCCAGGCCCCCGACCCGTGACAGTCCGCCGATACATAAGGTCTGTTTTGTTTTTGACCAAAACAGCATCTATGGAACTCTGATTTAATTCCATGGTGGAAGTCAAGTGAGACCACATTGATGACTAGAATGAATCTAGTACACTGCTGTTTCTTTGCTGCAACCTGGTGTGATGTCAAAAACCTTTAGTTTGACATTGAACTTTATTACACACCATAAAAGAGGTCTTCATTAAAAACTAATTGGAAATTGTAAAAATGTGAAAATAGGAGGCATGTTGTTTCTTTATCCCGGTGCATCCATTTTCATATGCAATGCTGAAAATAATTAAAAGTCAAATTAGCCTGCAAAAACTCCTGAATTCAAATATTTCTGCCTGACCAATCAGCTTTTAGTCACCACTCTTGTAAAAGCAGAACCCCCATTTGACTCATTTCAGGGTTGAAATTTGATTATTTCTATTTGGTCGCCTGGGACTGCATTTCACTGTCTACCAATTCAACTTCAAAGTATTCTAAAAGTCAGCGTCTTTCAAAACTTCATTTTAATTTAACTTTAACTTAAATTTAGGGGGGCTCATCATCTTGCACGTACACGCTGCTGAGGATCTCTTTAATGCCTCTGCGAAGCAGCGAGAAACAAAGGAGATAGTTATTTCCATGACATCATGAGGGTGTATTTATGCAGTACTTTCACCATTTCAGCTCCGTCTCCTGACCTCTTTTAGCATCAGATGAGTTAAGAGTCGAGGAGGACGTGGTTCCAATAACACGGTGTAAAGTCCGTGCTGAGGGGAGCTCCCCGCAGCACAAAGGAGCTTCTATCTGATGCCAAACTTTTCAAAGAGCCGTTTCAGATTGAACTCCGCTGCAGAAACATTGATTAATACCAGGAGACGTTTTTTCCAGAGGTCATTACAACAGCAGGTGAAATCCAAACACAGCTCCAGTTGGATATATGCATAATTAATATAGGCCGTTTAATTGTCCTAACTCTAAAGCTCAGTGGGTTTATAGACTTGATGTTTGAAACTCAAAGATCTTCCTGCTGCAAGTCTGCCATGGAAAAGTACTGAGTGGAACACAGAAAATGTTCTTTCTTCCATTTTTGTTGACTTTTGAACACACAACATTGACTTTCTATAGAGTTTCCAAAGCAGACAAACCAGTTTCCACCTTAAAAAAAAAAAAAAAAAAAAAAAAGCAGAGCAAGTTATAAAGAAATGGCAGCACCTTCAGGAAAATCTGCCGCAGACTTTTGGTGAAACATAAGAACAAAGTGATCATGTTACCACAGTTTAGAACGGGTCATCAATACTCAACAGCTAGAAAGAAAAAGATCAGGAGTTTCTTCTACCTTTGAAAAACTTCTCACCAGGACAATTTTAGGAATCAAAGTTTTTTTTACAAGACAAACCGCAGAAGTTTACAACTCCCAGCTGTGAGGAAATCTGTAATTTTCTCCTAAATAAAGCCTTTTCACAGTAAAAAAAAAAAAAAAAGCCTTGCCCTCTTTTTGTCCCAGATGCTGAATCACAGGCATCACAATGGTCCAAACAGCCAAAATGAAATCATCAAAGTGTATAAGCAGGTTGACTCTTAGCGTTTTTTATGCTCAAGAGTTGGTTCAAACAAAACAAAAAAATCTCTGAACTTTCTTGATAAAACAGCCCTTTAACCTCAAATGGTTGGCATACGCCTTTGCAAACACCCACCCGAAGATACACACACACACACACACACACACAAACACACACACTCGGAGCCTTGTGTGAGGCTGCCAAGAGCCGCAGCCGGTTACTAGACGGTGGCTGCCAGTTCTCCAGAGCAGCGATCACAGTCCTCTCTCTGTGACCGCCTGCTACCCCACCCTTTCAGCAAATTAAGCATTGCTTTGACTGAATGAAGGCCATGTGCACAAGTGAGTGACACCTAAAGACTCAAGCTGTGTCCAAATTCACTCCCTAAACCCTAAAAGACTATATAGTGCAGAACTTCCAGTGCCCTGGATTTTAAGGCAATTTGGCCACCATGCTCACTACTTTTATTTCTTTTTTCAAATATCAAATATGAAATCTCCAATTTCCCAAAGTAAAAACATAATAAATACCAACATTTAACAAATACTGTGTATGAATCCACTGTGTTCGGATTTA
Source organism: Oryzias curvinotus (assembly GCA_023969325.1). NCBI lineage: Eukaryota > Metazoa > Chordata > Actinopteri > Beloniformes > Adrianichthyidae > Oryzias > Oryzias curvinotus. The sequence goes on from CM043708.1 coordinate 1,006,094, forward strand.
TGTTAATTTTTTTCTCCTGACAAATCATTCAAACGCAATGCATTGTGGTCTATATTTGCCAATATAGCAAGCATTGATGCACACTGTTCTTTTTTTGCACTTTGGGGCAATTTCTAGGGCACTGGATTTTGGGATTGTAGATTCGGACAGCTCTACAAAATGGCAAACGCGATATTTAGTGCACTAAGTAGTGAGTAGTGAAGGAAGAGACAACATCTCAACCAAAAAGAAGGAAAGAGACAAATTATCTTAAGAAGACCATCTGATCTGTTAGAAATATGAGAAATAATATAACAATATGTATGCTTTCCATAATATATACTGATTCATGAAAATTATTATATCAGTGGGATTTTTATCTTATGCACCTTTCCCAGAAAAGCCCAGCTGAGAATACATTCAGGTTAATTCATCAAACCTTGGACGTCCTCCAAAAAGACAGCAGAGAATAAATTCATGTCTATGGACTGCAGGGTGTTGGACCCCCAACAGCTATGGTGCAAGCAAATGAAGGTTATTAATCCATCTTTCAAGAGGGGCATTAGTCTCTCCTAATTTACCTCACCCGCCTATGGGAATGAAGGCTTAGTTCACCGAAGAACAACTGACTGCGGTGCAAAAAACTCACACAATTCCACGTGGAGACAATCTTTACTACCTGCAAATTCAGTTTAAATAACCGAGGATGTGCACAGACTATTCATCCATCCGTTCAGCAATGCAGGTTGCTGGAGCCTCCCCAGCTACTGGGGGGTGAAGGTACAACAGAGTCCATCACACACTCACACCTAAGGGACAATTTAGAGTCACCAATTAACCCGTTAAGCATGTTTTTAGACTGTTGGAGGAAGCTGAGGAGTCTGGAGAAAACCCAAACATGAGGAGAACAAGCAGAAACAACCCAGCTGGGATTTGAACCAGGTACTTCTCAGTGTGAGGCAAGGGTGCTAACCACTACCCTGCAGTGCAGTCCATTAAATATGATGTCTATGTTTAATAGCTTGAATAATTTCTTATATCTATGAACATGTTTTGGGTCAACAGCAGTGATTAACTATTCATATACCATATTAAGATTAACATAAGATACATAAGATTTGTCCTTAAGATTTGACTCTCAACAGAAGGATTTTCACCAAGTCAAGAGTCAGTGTTAAAGATACAACCAGAGCTAATGGTGTCTTAAAGGCAAGTCCTCTTAATAAACGTATACAAAAACTTCAACATAACAAAAACACATCAAGACCATCTTGAAATCTTTATATACATTGATGTATAGCTGTTAAGAGCTTCTTTGCCTTTGACTCAAATATATCAAAGCCTTTCTATGCTACTCCAAAAATGTAATCTCTCCATCCTAATCTGGGTTTATCATAAGGCCTCCTCTGGTTGTTCTTCAACAGATAGGAGTCATGGAGGAATCCCAACCAAATGCTCAAGCATCAGCTGGTTTCTCCTTCATGCAGAGCTGTGATTTCTAAAGCTACGTTCACCCCGCCCTCTGCAACAACAACCACCTCCAATGAAAAGTCTATGTTAACACACTCAACACACCGGGTTTTCATGTTCAAATTCTTGCACTACGAAAGGCTGCTGAACATGCGTTGAAAGTTAAACAAGGTCCAACTTTGACCAATCAGGGATTTGGTAGTGACAAATTGATGGCGTCATTTTTAATTCAAGGAAATGCAAACAGTTTGAAAATTGAGAAGAAAAGAATAATTGATGCTCCCAGTGTGAACGTAGCTTAAAGGCCGTGTCACACAGCCACCGTGTACATTTTGCGCATATTGTACAGATGAAAATTATTCAAATGGTCTTTATGTGAAATTTTCACAGATGCATCAGGAAGGAATCACATTAAAACCATACAAGTATGAATAAACCACGCAAAGAACACATAAATCAATGTAAAACATGAACCGTGTGTCATTATTGCGCTGTTTATATGCAGTTCAATAATGATTTGTGCGTCAATTACATAATTTTGCACGTGATATGTGCAACGCATTTGTGTTATAAAAGTTTTACATCGGTGGTACATGCATGAGAAGTCCGTTAGACATATGTGGAACAGTCATGGAAAGCCACAAATTTCCATGACCATGATGTTGTGTGACACAGCCTTAAGGGAGAGTCCAGCTACTGCAAAGCGTCATTACAACAGGTCAGTATAGACAGTTCTGCTTCATTCACCCTGTTTTATAGACAACACTCCAGTCTATAGAAAACTCTACCTGGCAAAGTAACCTATCTTTATTTAAGACATGAAATGTCAAGCAGACAAATAAACTTGATATAAATTCTAGCAAAAAAAAAACTCAACTATTCAAGCGGTGTTCTGGCAGAGCCGTTAAACCAGCTTTAAGTTTTGATTTGGAATAAAACCTGTGGGAGCCTTACGAGCTGTTAATGCAGAGCCCTGGCACATAATATGCCTCATTTATGTTTAACACAGTTCATCAGGTTGGAATTACTTGACAAGCAGAACATCCAGTATATCATAATCCTGTAAAACTGCCTTTACCGACCCAGAGAGGCACGGCAGGAGCTCTGTAAAAAAAAAAATCTGAAGTTTGGGGAACATTTTTTACAAAAGCAGAAAGTCTCGCCTCCCTGCTGAGCTGGTATAAAGATCCTTTTGGGAGCGCCACCAAACCCAGGTTTTGCTTCAGAGCAAAGCCAAGCAAAATATGTCTTTGTATTACACTACTTAAATTCAACATCAATATACAACTGCTCATTGCTGCAATTATAAAAGACAAGCAGTCCATCGCAAAAATGTTGAGACTATAATTTTCCTGTAGAAGGCTGGACAAGGCCTCTCTGTCCCGAAGAACACGGCCAACTGGGACTACAGCGCAGCAAAATATAAATAATGCAGAGAATAGGTCCTTTCATGCAGAGATTATACAATACAGAAGACACACTAATTAGTGCTGGTTTTATTTTGGGTGTCTGTAGCGTCTGTGAGCTGGCACATCAGGTGACTATAGCGCTGAAACACTGTTAGCTTTTGGATTTTCCAAAATGAGGATAATATCTGTCTGCTGGTGTCATTTGTCTCCATTGTAGCCCCACATCTGTGACTTTTTTGCTCAATGTTACAACAGTGTGAGTTCAGTGTCCCCATGCAATGATTATGTTATCTTCGGCACCAACAATAAACACTGTGGCTCCATTTGCAAGCAGTTTTTTTAACTTTTGCGTACAGTGTTCTTATGTTGAAATATGCTCTTCAGTGTCTTACAACATCGTCTTACACGTCATAAGTCATATCACACAGCTTCTACGTACATTTTGCACATCTTAAATGGTGTGAATATGCGTAGAAAAACTGAGAAAGATTGTGGTATTTACGTAAAATTTTAACAGATGTATCACAAACTAACCACGTTAAAACCACGTTAAAACCACGGAAGAAGTATGAGTAAACCAACGTAGAACATAACCCGTGCGTGATTATTGCGCTGTTTTTAGCACTTCATTAGTGATTCATGAGTCAAGGACATAATTTAAACGTGACGTGAGCTGTGTACAGGATATAAGTCATACATCGGTGGTGCACGCGTGACGTCCGTTGGACATACGTGGAATGGTCGTGGAAAGCCCCAAAATCTGTGAAGGCAATCACACAAAAACACACGCAATTGCATATGATTTATGTAATAATTGCGTATAAACTACATTAAAGACATTTAAACGGCATAATTCTCAACCAACCAAAAATTTTTTGCAGCTCAAAATCGAATTCACGATCAAGATCCTTCAGCTGAAACCCTTGACGAACATCTGCACATATCGACGAATGACAAACGCAAGAACTACGTATATCACACATGGATCAGGAAAGATAAAAAATAATGAGATATTTAATAATTGAAAAAGCATTTTAAAGTAAAGTTTGATTTTGGTTGGATGATTTTTTGTAACCCTGCACTGGTGAACAGCCTTTTGGAAAATGTCTTTTAAAGAATTCTACTTGATTTTTTTTTACATCCATAAGTTTGAGGGAAGCTCTTCTAAAGGGTTTTGAGCACACAAAGCTTGTCAGATTGATTCCTTAATTTCATGTCAAGTTCTTGTTTGAGAAACACTCATTCAAAATTAATTCAATAAGACACCTTTAAACTTAAAAATTTACTATCCATTAGGCCTGTGCAATAAATCTCAAATTTATCGTTATCACGATATCAAGCTGTGCAATATACATCGCCAAAGACGGCAACAATCACAATAAATGGTTACTTAAAATGTGCTAAAACAATCTTATGGCAGCTTGAAGTATTAAGTGAATCAAATAAATCACTTTATGCATTTGACCAATCAGATGGAGTCCTTGATGTTGGATGTTCACCTCCTTTGTAGACTAGTTTCATTTAGAGTACAATTTAAGATATGTTGACTCTTGTTTAAATCAAACTACAGTGAAATGGAAATTACGTTTTTGGTTGTTTTGCTATTTGTTCATATATTGCAAGTTATATCGTCATCGCAATATTGATCACTAATATCGCGAGTTTTCCTCATATCCTGGAGCTTTACCATCAATCAACATGGAATCAACCTTTACAGGATATAATCATTGTTCACATCTATGATTTAATTGTCCTTAAAATAAAAAGTGCAAGAATTTATAATTTTATCAATAGCAAATTCATCCTTTGTTCAGTTTAAATTACTAATGATGTGAGAGCTGCAGTGCACACTCTGCTATTTACTGATCACTTATTTATGCCGTTCAATCACTTATGAGCTTCTAATGACCTCCATCCACTGAGGGATGGATGAAAAGCACAGTTGGCCAAGTACATGATTCATATTTCACTAATGAGGCTCAGCCCATAGGGTTTTGTGCTCACTTTACTAATAGCTGTTGACAAAAAACTTTGTCTAAACACAGACATACAGTATATTTAGAAAGTAGTCATTTGTAACACCACCTGTTGATGATATGCAACCTAGTTATTCATTGGATCTGATCCATCATTTGGTTTTAAAAAAACAATCTGAACAGTTCCAATTGAGCTGCAAGAAATCATTTATTTAAAAATATCAATGCATTGACTTTAAAGTCAAGTTAATGTTCATTTCTAAGGTAATATGAAAAATTCTAAGACTAAAAGTCCCCATATTTGTTCAGTTTGGATGACCAGTTATACAAATTTGTTTAAAATGGTTTACTAGACAATCAAATTAGATCTAAAATTTAAATTAAACCACAATTTTTTCAGTCTGAAACAAACACAAAAACAATGCTTTGCTTTTAGTTTCTGATGTAAATATGAACATTTTAAAATCCCTTATTTCCAGTTCTAATAACCTCTTAGGTTAAAACTCTATTTATAACCAAACAATAAAGTTTTGGAATTCAAATTTGTAGACCTGCAGCTGGTTAAGCGTAGGACTGGCCCGTGGGTTTGATTCCCAGGGAGCGCTATGACCTTCATCCAGGCTGCGTCCTTGGGCAAGACCCTTTGCGCTACTGCCTAACAAGGGGGGCCAAGTCTGGGTCTCTCTGTGTGGTCCGGATAATATACAGGGTTGTGTCATGAAGGGTGTCCGGCGTAAAAACCTCTGCCAGTTACCTGTTTGACTCAGGAAAAGCTGATTAACTGTGCCAAACGCTGAAGAGATCTAACAAGAGGTGAACAACAACAACGTGAATTTAAAAACTAAATCAATTTTCAATCAAAATGCATGAATTCATAAATTAAATTAAACTTGTGATTAAAAATAGAATTGATTCAGTTTTCTGTCAGTAATTAACCATGCCTTGTGTAGGTGAATGTATGTGAAAGTGTGCATGCATGTGTGTGTGTAAGTCTAACAGTCATGACGTGTTTAGGTCTCCAGAACATGACGCAGGTCCTACAGCCTAACTTCATCAAACCAAACCAGGCTGAACTTTTCATGTGTCACAGCTCCAGTATCTCTCACGAGTGACTTTAACTTTAGAAACCAGTACCAAATTATTACCAAAACCCACAATGTTCACATTGTTTCAGCATGCATATCAGATCGTTGACTTCTCCTGAAAGGTACACAAAATCCAGACTCGTGCAAAGCCTCCACTGATCTATCTGAGGAGATCTGAGGTCACTACATTAGCTGCAAGTAAAGACACAGCGCTCTCTGTCTGAGGTTGTGCAAAAGTATTCAAGGCTTCCAAAGACAGCAGACAGTTAAATAACCAAAACAGATGCGTTTTGAAGTAAGAACCTAAGCCGAATTAAAGGGTTGAAATCTTTTATATACCTTAATTTTATGCTTTTGCATTTTGCTTTCAATTATTTAGAGCAAAACTGATCAGAGAAGAGATAATAAAGTATCTGTTTATGGACCACATAGATAAAATCTTAATCACTCCAGTTAGTCCTCTGCTCTCCCAGACATTATTCAGCTCCAGTATCACATAATCACAGCAGAACAGGAAATGAGGTTAATAAATACCGCTTTCTTTTTCCCTTGTGTTTTTCAATAAAATATACAGGAAAAACGCGTATTGATGTGAACATGCTGCAGCTACTTCTACTTCAAACGCAGCTGCTGTTGATCTCGAGCGCGACATCGCAAAGAGACGTTAAAGACGCCTCTATGGCTTCTAAAGACTTTTCTTTTCATTCAAAGTCCGAGCAAGTCTGCCTTTTACTCCTCCTTTCCTGTCGACATTTGACACTGACATAGAAAAGTGCACCTCTGATATCTTTTTCAGCACAGCAGGAGCCTCTCTGGAGCACAGAGGAGCTGGCTTTTTGAAAGGAGCTGCGCCTGGACCAATAAGAATGCAGAACCGACTTGCAGAGAGGATGATGATGATGATGATGATGATGATTTGGAAAAAGTTGAACATCTATTTCCACGTGTTCAAATTGAAAGGTCCCCCCCCCCCACACACACACACACAAAACTATTCATTTGGAGCCCAAGCTTTCCACTGAGAGGCAGATTAGCTTGAAAGGAAAAATCTGTCTTTCCTAACAGTCAGAGCGAAATGTTCCCGCTGTACAATGACATTTCTATTTCCATCCAAATCACAGGCAAACCTTTCAAAATGTCAGTTTTACAGCAAAAAGTGCGAAAAGGTTTTCTTTTTTTTTCACCCATTAATGCTAGATTTTTTTTTAAAAAGTTACTTCCAAAAAAAAGGCTTTCTGGAAAGCTCAAACAGTGGATTTATTGACAGTTTCAAAACACATTTTTTAGGAAAAAGTGCAACATTTACTTTCATAGGCTTGAACAGTATTCCTGACCAGTATTTCAAGTTCAGAATGAATACTATTTTGATTTACAATTTGATTCTATCCAATTGAAGGCAATATATTGGCAATATATATTTCTTTACCAATTTCCGCCAGAAACGGTTGATTTTGGGTATAAGTAACTTTGACATAAATTGTAGATATTTACACTGAAAGCTAACATTTTTTTTTCTAATCAAAGTGACAGATGACGGTTTGACTGGATTTACCATAAATTCCGATTCTATTGAATATCCACTTTTTTATAACTCCTTTCAGTTTAGCTTGGTTATGAAAGAGAGTTTTCATTTAGTTACTCATTTAAGCCCTAGGTCGATTCCCAGGGGGCACTATGAGCTTCATCCAGTGTGGGTCCTTGAGGAAGACCCTGCTGTCTAACAAGGGGGCCCGAGTCTGGGTCCCCCTGTGCCTGTCCCCAGCCCCAGCATGCCGTGGAAGCCTGAACCAATTTCTGATAATGCACACTTTGTAGCACATTAACCCTGCTTATACCATGCTCACTTACAGAAGAAAGAAATATTCAATCAGTTTTTAGTACTTTATTATTGTTATTTTTTCAGTTTGGATCTTATTTTTCACAAAAAGCGCACGATTTGTTTCGTGGCCGCTTAACCGGTTGAGCTGGCACTGACCTTGACTGCAGCGGCAAAGCAAAGTAATGTATATGCTGATGGCTGCGATGTGTTAAATAAAGCATCAGTTCAGAGAGAAAGTGAGAAAGTTCACCTCTCTTCGCTTGTTTTTGTCCAGATGATGAAGCAAAAGTTAGTTTTAAAGAAGCCAGCCCTGTGATATAGAACATGAAGCTTTGTGACCAGAACTTATATTTTAAGGTGTGCATTTTCACTGTGCGTTATCACTTTTTAATCCACACCCAGAAGCCAATCAGAATCCAGTATTTACCCAGGCTATGGTATAAACAAACAAACAAGGTTGCGCGTCATCAACAGGTGGTGCTCCAAATCAGTGAGAAAACTGGGTTTCTTTCCATAAAAGATTTTTGGGCAACTGACGTTGATGAAGTGAGCACCAAACCCTACTGGCCTGGGTTCATTAGTGAAACAGATGAATCACGTACTTGGCCAACTGTGCTTTTTATCCATCCCTCAGTGGATGAAGGTCATTAGAAGCTCATAAGCGATTGAATGCCATAAATAAATGATCAGTAAATCCCATACTCTGCACAGCCCCTGAGCCTGCAGGAGGCTTTTATTCATTCGTCACTAGATGATGTCAACATGTGGATGAGATGCTGGTAAATATGGAGCCAAAATAATCATTATTTACTGGATTATAGACAGTTAATGAACAGATGACACTCTTTGAAAAGAGTCTAATGAAATAAAGCCAACTGAAGACTTTCCTCTTTGTATTGGAATGCGAGACCACCAGCACTCTCCAAACAGCAAACAAGCCTTGAATTATGTTCTTAACAGCAGATTTGACAAGGAGGACCTCAAATGCACCAAAGAAAACACGTGTTTGGAAAGTCTGAATTTCAGGTGGTCTTCCAGGGAGGGGTGGGGGCTTGAGAATGCCGGGTAAGAGCGTAGGATTGCCAAATGTTTGCACATTTCAGCAAGTTGTTTGCACTGTCCACAGGGAGACAATCAGCACACAATTCCTTTCCAGCAGGGTTACATAGATAAGATAGCGCCTAAATGAATTTTACACTTCTCTGCCTGGGAGTTGTTTACAAAAGTCTTACTTATTAAGGCATTTTAGAAAAAAAGGAAAGCCTAGAGACCAGCACAAACACATGGACTGAACCTTTGCAGGTAATGTCACAGTTAATAGAGACTTTTGACCCCTTAAACCAAACAAAACAAATGGAAACGCAGAGTTTGGGCCACAGCTCAGAGATAAGTTGCAGCTACAGCCAGGACCTAGTTCTGAATAAACAGATATTTTCAGAGGAAGGGGACCCCACAATTAGTAATGTGAGACTCTCTGCGTGTGGGTCCGGGTCCAATTCTCTGGAATCAATCAAGACTCCCAAAGGAACTCGGCAGTCCCCCCCCCCTCTAATCTTGCAGTTTTATTACTCTTTCCAGAGAGTCAGCCTGTTTCTCCCTACCCCCATCCCTCTTTTGTATGGATCTCCAGCAAAGCCAAGGAGGGGCTTTTCTCTGGCTGCCTCATTCTTCCCTGCCTACTACTACTGCAGATCGCTTTTCATTCAGGAGAGTCTTTCATCAGGCTCCACACACAGGACTGCCCCTCCACCAGTACAGGCTCTTCTTACTCCATCTTTATTTATTATTACCACAAATATCAAACCGATAAAATAGAAAGCATACTCTCAAATGAAGCTAACACGTCATGTTTGATCCCTCAGCGTAAAATATGACTTGGTCAAGTTGTGTTAATGTCTACAGATGTGCAGCCATCCACAATCTGCTGATTTCCCCCACAACCCAATGAGGGGGGTACACTTGGCACCAATCCCTCTCTTATGTCAGAGAAAACAAGGCATTACTGCACCACCCTCCTTTCCAATGTTTGCACATCACCTGAGCACACGCCCAGATTAAGCCAGCCACTATAGGGTCCAGGTAGAATATAGAAAAGGATGCTATCGTCATATCATTTCATCTATCCATATTTCTATCTTCTCCTTTGATCATTTTACATGTTTTATAACTTTTATGTTGAATGCTCTTCCTGACATTACCCTCTACATTTACCTGGCTAGGGACAGGCACAAGGGTTTGTGCCCTGTTGAGGCTGTATTTATTTATAAATCTATTCTATCTGCCCATTCTTATGCTTTTTCATCTTTTACTTGTTTCTTTTTTCCTTTTTTGTGCATTTTTTTGTTGTTGTAATGTTTTATTAATTTAGTTAATTGGGACTTACACTTGGGAGGGAGGTATGCCCCCCTCTCGCCCATGCCTATGTCCGCCCATGACTGAGCATGCAATGACGCCCAGGTAGCAACATGTCTGCAGGTCTGATGCCAGTCTGCTATTCAACAGGGGTCACTAAAGACCCTTTGTGGGAATTTTTGTTGTGTTTTTATTTTGATGTGATTTAAGACCACCCAGGCAGCCACACGCACGCACATATTTATGAATGAGCGCGATTCAGAGGGGGAAAATGTGCTATCCAGCCTTTCACTTGTAATTACATCTGATCCACAGGCATGCTGGGATCAGCCGCATGTCTGTGAAGGCTTTGAGAGACAAGCTGAGAAACCTATCAGCAGTTCAGCTCCCACAAGGCTGGATGGAGACAAAAGAGGGGGAGGAAAGCGCGCACGGAGAGCGCATTGCTCCCCAGATTTCATTCAAGGCTGGTGTGGAGTGAGTTTTGGAAAAGGTTGGCAGTGATTGGAAAGTTATTAAAATAGGTGGATGAGATGCGCAGATCAAGTCCCCCCTTTCCTGCCCCCCTACTTTCTAACTTCTGATCTAATGTTTGTAAGTTTGCTCCGTGGAGACGCGGGGAGGCTCTTTACCTTTGTCGACATGCTTTGCGGCGCCGCACTCCGTGCGGAGAAAGGTGAGACAGAGGAGACAGAAGAGCCACAGAGCTCCCCGCTCGGCCATCACTTTTCACAAACCACGAATCTTTGTAGCCTTCAAGAATCCAGGGAGAGCCGCTAACATATAGATCCTTTTAAAATCCCCGGCCGCCTCCTGCCAATGCACAAAGGAGGGAAAAGTTCAAAGTCTCCAAACGCGCAGAACCCTCCGGAGCCCCGTACTTTGAAAACTGTCCGGATCCAACATGTAGCTGGAGGGAGGAGAGTGGGAGCCGCACGTTTACACAGTTATCTCAACTTGGTCGAAGCGGAGCTGGAAGGAAAACACGCTGAAATCAATCCATTGCCACGGAGGCGCAGCCTCTGGAAGCTTTACGCACGTTTACGCAGCCGCGCTCCGGCCGCACAGCTGCGATTACGAGACGCTCGCACAAATAAGATCTGCAGAGGGGAGAGGAGAGAAGGAAAAGAAAAAAAAAAGGATAAGATCCGGGCAGCAGGAGAAATCTCCGCCGAGACCAGATCACTGCTCACGGACGGGACGTAAGAGAGCGGCGTGTTGAAGGGCTGGATCTCCACCGGCTCCACGGAAAACCGGGCGCGGAAGTTTGGATCGTGCCTGTCTGCTGCTGCGAGGTGAAGGCAAACACTAAAATGTGGTGTGGGATTTCCGCACGCGGCAGCAACTTTGACTGAGGCTCCCAACGTCAAACAAGACTGTTATGACCAGTTCACACCCAGAGTTTCATAATCATTCTCTGACTCACCTTTCTGTATCAAATGTGTTGAACTCTCATCTAAATTGACCAAAACATAGCCTTCATTAACAAGAAACACAAGTACAAATTTATTAGTGATCAAAGATAGGGAGACATTCATATCTTAACCTGATGAAAATTGTGTTTTTAAAATGCTTTTGTGGCATTTTTCTGATGATCAAGAACATATCTAAAGATATTATTCAAATTGCTGTGAATCCAGAGCACACAAAACAATGCTGTTTGAAACTGATCATATTTGGGATGTAGAAAATTTGCTGGGCGGGCCACAAGCTCTCTGCTCCTCTCCATTCTGATGCATCCACTTGATTAATAACGTGGACTGGGGGGTAGACTTACTCCACGCCAACAGTCCCACAGCCACAGCTAAGAGGTGAATTTCTAATGAACTACGTCCTAGAAAAAGACACAGGTTTCTTTATTTTGGCTAAAAATGGCATAATCATAATTGTAGCACCACAAGGAACACTTTTATAATGGATCAAAGGATGATCGGAGTGGGACTTTTAAGTATCTAAAGCCTTTCTTTCAGAGGGTATTTTAACTTCAAGATCTGTCATATCAAAATCCTAAGCAATTATCTGAACTTTGATCTGTTTTCTAGTGTTTCAACCAAGTAATGCACTTAAATACTATAACTGCCACCACAAAACATAGTTTTTAAAAATGTTTGTGTTTTTCTATACATTTTGCTGTAGATCTGTGCTACTAAAATCTATGATTGGGAGGTTAATATGAATGAACTCTGTACATAGAAGTCTATTACCTCCTCAGCTTTAGAGTTTTTATGATGTTGCAGATGAGGGAAGAAGAATTCAGCTGAAAAGCTGAGAAACAAGATAAAGTGACAAAAAAGTCTGAATGCTGTAAATCTTCAGGGAAATCTACTGTAAATAATGTTGTCTGACTTTATGCATTGACTCGAAGTGAAGCAGTAGCTGCATCCAGTTTTACTTTGACATCCAGGGAAAAGAAAGTTGCCTTGAAAAGTCTGATAGAAGAAACCACACTGAATGGAGAAAAAAAAAGGAAAAATCACAACCATCTGTGTTCTATTCCTGTTTTGTCTTGTGCAGGGTCATGGGGGTCACCGGAGCCTACCCCAGCTACTTCAAGGTAGAGGTGGGGTACACACAGACACGTACACACTCAACCTATGAAGTTTGTTTTTGGACTGTGGGAGGGAGTCAAAGTGCCTGGAGGAATGCAGAAGTTTGCATGAGGTGATCATGCAAACTCCACACAGAAAGAACCCAGCTGAGATCTGAACCAGGGTCTTTTTGCTGTGAGGTGAAAGTGCTAACCTCTACACATTCCATTTATTAAGGTTAGTAATGCAAAACAAAGCATAAAAGTGGCTAACACTTTATTTATTAGTTAATTAGTGCTTAATTAACTAATCAATTGATGAATGACCACCCAGTCCCAACCCCCGGAACTTAGTTCTGTAATTTAGAAATCTTTTTGACAATAGAAAAACAATCCAGACACGTCTTTTCTTAGAAAAACTCTAAACATCCCAGATAATGAGAAAAATCCAGATGTTTTTAAAGTTTAAAATGCTGTTTTGTAACCTCACTCTCATCAAATGAATTTTAAAAAATGGTTTGAGTTTGAGTTTTTTTTTTATTGTTTCAAGCATAGTCAACTGGAACATACTTCCTTCAACACAGGAACAGCACATATATAAATAAACAAAAATAAGACACAATCTGAGAGTATCCTTGTGTTTTGCTTTTCATAATACAAACTGAACAGTTAATGTTGGAAAAGAGGTGAGAATAAACAGCGTCTCACGGCTGTGCTTCATTCTAAAAAATTAAAAATCAGAAAGCTGTTTTTAAAGGTTAAGGAAAATCAAATCAAATATCTTTTTTTTTGAAAGGATGGATTAGAAATTGAAAGGATGACAGCTTGTTTGCAGGGTAATTATGAAAGCTAAAACAAGAGGTGCTGTATTCTCCTTCAACTTGTGACTTGGCTCAAGGGGGTAAAGAGGGAGGAATAGCCTCCACTGGAAATAGAAGCACTCCAATACTGGCTGTACCTCCTTGTCACAAAGCATTTCACTTGTATGCACACACAGAACAGCTCCCCCCGCTGGTTTGACACATCTACAGCACGATCCTCCACCCTCTGTGGCGTGATAAAGCCCCTTTTGTGTGCCAGCCGCCGCTGCCTGAGAGCTGCCCCACTTTCAAATGTCAAACATTACATCAATCTTCAAGATAATAGTTTATTTTTTATTGATTGCACAGTTTGCATCACACTGAAGGTTATTGTGTTCTCTGTTTCTTCACCACACAATCCCAGATCTAATAAAAGATTAGTTCCAGAAAAGAACATTAATAAGATCAACAAAAACATTTTAGCAATGAGACGTTTTGACTAGAATGAGATGAGGGAAGGGGGTTTGAAGCGTGCAAAAGTATATAACATAGTATTTAACAGAGACTTAGAAGGAATCTGATTCTCAGGTTGCATGTTAGACAATGAAGTTATGGATATTTAACTGGAAAAGTTATGATTTTAATAGTAAAAGCCATGGATGTCCCTGGAAAAGTCCTGTAAGGCGTCACAAAAAAATCAATTTTTAGATGTATTCTCACCAGCTGTCCAACGGAGACATCAAGCTCCTCCTGAAGACAGTCTGACGGAGCCTCAGCCCCATCTTTTTGGGAAACTTTGGGCTAATTTCCATCCATCCTTACATTTTCTTAACATGCTTTTTCCCTTCTGGGGTCACAGGACTACCAGAGCTTAACCTGGCTACTGTATATTCAAATTGCAAAACTGAGGGGTAAATTTAGATCTGGCAGAATGTCTCCAGATGCTGCACTGATGAGTCAGTCCATCCAAGGCTCCATCTTTTCCTCAACTGTGAACAGTGACAGGATTCTCCATCTGCTCCAAGAGACTTACTCCTGAGCTTCACCCCTCTGAGAAAAAAAAATCCTCAGATTTGGTGATGCAAAGCTGGAGGAAAACTGGTCAAGTCCAAAGGACCAGATCCTCAGCTAATGGCAGTGAGAGGAAAACCACACTTTAAAGTTTCTGCACCCACAGTAAAGACATTCATTTTTCTTCTGCTACAGACAGAAGATGCTTAGATTAACCAGATTACTATAACTAGCACATTCAAGTATTTATCACAGTTTCATTAACCCTGTAAAGCCCACTATATTAAAAAAAAATGACAGAAATTTGTTATTTTTGGGGGGAATTAAGATGTTTTTTTATGATGGAGTTTTAGAGCCACAAAAAACTAAAGTAAAAATACGAGATTTAAAGTTGTAAATTTACTAGATTAAAATTTACTAGATTAAAGTGAGCATTTAATGAACCAAGTGAACACTGTGCATCAGCAGATTAGACCAACTTAACTTACTGTAATTGAACAGGTGAGCTGATTGTTTATTGATAACGTTCCAAATGTTTGGAAGCTCATTTGCTTGATTTATGATTTATTAATGTTTTATTTATTGATGGGTGATTTGCAGGAACTCAGCAGCCCCTTGATGAAGACATCGGTGTCCCTGCAGCTGTCCAATTCAATCCTTTTTCCTCCACCAAAGACAAGATCTCTGTGACGCTTCCGTCTGAGGAGGAGCACTTTTTGGCATTTTTAACGTTTTTATGCAAATACAACAGAGTATTTGCTAAATAATTTAATAAAGAGATATAGGTCGTATCAATTATGACTCCATGGGTAAAGATTTAGTAAGTTTATGCTCACAAAAAAGTTAGTTTAATAGGCAAAAAATTGACATAAATGTTTAGGGAAAAAGTACCTTATTTACCCACTGTCTCACATTTGATCCACACATTTTTAACATGGTGTAAAGATGGCGCTCTGTCAAAACGATAGCCTCTTTTTTTTTTTACAAGTTCCAAACAAGTTTAGCTGTTGTGAATACGCTAACATAGCTAACATGTAGTGGTGTCCACTGTGGTTGTTTTACGTTTTATTAACTAATGTGTTGCAAACCAGGTTGGTAGTTGCAGGTGTGAATACGCTGATATGGCTAATGCTTCTAACGTGGCTAACGTGTAGCGTGTCACAAACAAGTTCTAGAGTTCCTGTGATTGCAGAAAGTCTGACAGCCTGACAAACTTATCTCTGACTCCTTTGTCTGGGCCTCATGAAATTAGACCATTCATTGACGATGCCATCCATTGTCAGAAAAATATGATATTATCTTGTTTGCTTGAGATACATAACCTGTGTGAACAGAACAGAGAAATTGTGTTTCTGAGACTATAATGCAACAAATTCTGCTAAATCCGACTTACTCTCACGTCGTTAATGTCAGTCTGCTTCATCACCTTTGGAGAAGAATATGCATTTACCTTGTTTAATTTTTTTCCCTTAAAGGACCAAACCTTTTTGAGTTGCTTTTTTTGGGCAAACAACTAAATGTTCTTGTACACACAAATTCTTTGCTTCATGAACAAAATATATTTTAACATCAGTAACACATAACTGATATTTTTAAATTTATGAAATCCCCTTTATCAGTTCTATTGGAAAAACCTTCATTTTCATGGACATTTCAAAATAAAATACACTGAATTAGCCCTTATTACACAAAGGATGAGTGCTAACTAGCAAGCTGTTGATATTATATACCGGTATGTTTGAAGTTATAACTTCTCTTTTAAAAACTAAAACATTTATTTTACTATACGTGAAAAATAAAGAATAGTATTTCAAAAATCTTTACTTAAATTGATGAACAAATCCCAAAAAAGGGTTTAAAAATATTTTCAATTTTCACTTGTCAAACATGCAGTGAAAACACAAACCTTATGCTTTGCATGTGTTTATATAAGCAACAATTCCAAAACAAAAGCCGGCGTCTTCTTTTTTATATCAATATGACGTCTGAAAGCAGCTTATCTTTTCACACTGCAAGAACCAGCATAACTTTTCCCATATGCTCCTTTCCTATAATGAGGCAATATATTCCCCAGCAGACCTGCCTATTAAACTCAGCTCATATCCACAGGCCAATTGCATTATGTACAGGCACACAGCTGGGCTCAAACTCAGCTGTAATTTCTGCTTTTACTGCCTGTTGCAGCATATTTCCTCCAGATTAAGGGAGAAGGTTGTTCTGATTCGGAATCACTTGCATTAAAAAAGATTTGCTCGTGATGCATAAAGCAATGTCAGAGATAAAGAGAGATGGAGATGGCCATATGTGCAGAAATCACACGTGATAATATATCATCACACGGGAGGTTTAGAGGATTGAAAGAGTGACTTGTGTGACAACCAGATAGGAGAAGAAGCAATCTGACACCATCAGTCAGTCCACAGTTTCTGTGTTTGTCTCCATTCTAAATGTCATATCTTTTAGGGGCAAATCTGCTCATTAATTAGACCACTCCTAAAATAACATCAACAAATCAGACCTTCTGCGTGTTTAAGAAGATTATCAGTGTTGGTGCTGAGTTGAATGGATCCCAGCATGATCCTGATCTTATTTAAAGTCAGATTAAGAGCCACGAAGCGCGGCTCAAAGGAGGGTCGGATCAACAGCCTTTAGCGTGGCATTTAGTATATCCTTGGCACTATTCAAATTTTGGATAAAATGTCACTTCATCCACTCTGCACGGCTAAGTAAGGATTTGTGCTTCTGGTGCTAAACAGAACTGCTGGTTCAGTGAACCCTTGCATGCATTAGAACATAGTTCCATGGATGCAGCTGTCATTAATTACTGTTTTTAAATCCATTGTGGGTATGAACGCATCAAACTGGCCTGATTCACATACCTATAGTTAGACTGAAAGGTACTCTATACCTGATCCAACTTAAGCACAAGTTGGTGTGTGGTAATTAAATAAGGAATTACAATTTTTAACATAATTTTATGTTCTCTATATTTGATTCATTGTGCATATTTGCAGCAATTGATGGATTTGCAATTTCCCTTAGGATTAATAAAGTCATCTATCTATCTATCTATCTATCTATCTATCTATCTATCTATCTATCTATCTATCTATCTATCTATCTATCTATCTATCTATCTATCTATCTATCTATCTATCTATCTATCTATCTATCTATCTATCTATCTATCTATCTATCTATCTATCTATCTAATTAATAGACAAACAAACACAAATTCAGCAGCAAAAGCTGCTGTGTAAAAAGGAATACTACAATAAATTAATAGAGAATAATATTCCAAAACACACAAGTTATCCCAAGAATTTTCTGGATGGGGAAAACACGTAAAAATCCAAAAGATATAGATAACAAATTTAGAAACTTCTTCGCTAATGTTGGACCAAGTCTAGATAAGGATATTCCAACAATAAGCAAAGGTCCTCATTTAACCAAAAGTAGCATTAATACTATGTTTCTTGAAGAAGTGGAGGAAAAAGAAGTCATTGAAGTCACTAAGCAGAGTAAAAACAAAATATCAACAGACTGCAACAATTTTGATATGATTTGGTCAAGAAGGTAATTGAAAACATTTCAAAACCCATGGCTCATGTATGTAATCTATCATTCCAAAATGGTAAATTTCCTCTGAAAATGAAAACTGCTGAAATAATCCCACTGTACAAATCTGGAGATAAACATCAGTTCACAAATTACAGGCCTGTCTTCCTCCTCCCAGCCCAGTCTTATGTTGGGGTAGGATTAAAAAAGTTTTAACTTCTTCCTACTTAATTTCAAACTATATATTAATGCTGTTTATTTTAATTTATAATCTATTTAAAGTTTGCCTTTTTTATTGTTTTTATTATTTTCTATGTATTGTTCAAAATAAAATTCACAATCAATCAATTTAAAAAATGCTAACAGGCAAAGTTGTGGTGACTTGGACTCGTCTTTACAGCCCCACCACTGAAAACATCCAATTACATTGTAGTGCTTGGTTCAGAAAAGGTAAACAGAGAACAAACTTAAAAAGAACATATACTTAATTATGTTTGACATTATGTCACTGAAAATTCCCATTAATTCAGTTGAGTCTTGGCATCTGATCTTGAAGTCCCCATATCATGCTTTCCTTAATCCTTTCAGAGTAAACTATATCCATGTATATTACCATATATACTACCTTTGGCACACTAAAGAACAACTTTTTAATAAAATATGAGTTATTTTCACAGTTTATTTTCCTACACAGAAGTAAGACGACTCGCCGGTATGTATGTGAGCCACAGCATTTTGGTCCTTGTGGGTGCCGCCCATTTCATGATGGCAGCGTGTCTGTGTCCCACCCATGAAAACAAACAACATTCAGACTTTTACAAAGATGGATGTCCATCCATATTGTCCAAATAAAAATAAAGAGTTTAGCAGATTACCGCTAAACTCCTTTTAATGTCTTCTCTTCTTGAAATACTCTCCAACCATCCAAGTAGCATCAACAGTCTCAAATCATCAGTTCATCACTTTCCAATCATGTAAATTATCTGAAGGGGAAAAGGATTTGGCTTTTGGCACAGGCTAAGCTTTAGAAATGGTAAAAATGGTTAAAAAGTCTGAATTAAAAACTCTTTCACAATCAGAATTTTGCTTCTTGAGAGAATATTTTTGTATACTGGATTACAGATTATGCAGCCAATTTGCTTTAACCCTTGTGCTATCCCATGACCCCACCCTTAAATTGACGTGTTCTCCCTACCATGACAAACGTGGATAAAGGTGAAGAGGATTTCATGTAATCCATGGACACCAGTGAAGATCACAAATCATTGAAGAAAAAGGTTCAGTGCACTGTCTAGTGGGGTCTAGATGACCCAACTCCCAATGTTAAAGTATCTAGGATAGCACAAGAGTTAAATCTTAGATAAAAACACTAAATATTGAAAAACAAAATAATTTCTCATCATATTTAGTAAAACAAGTGTTCTTGGGCAAACCTTTGGGGGGAGTATTATGATATGGGGTTGCTTTAGTTATGCCTTTAACACTGTATGGGTGTCAACTACCGTAACTATTCAACCGTAGATGCAAATTACATAATTCCAGTGGATCATGAAGCGTAGAAAAGCAGCTTATATGGAACATTTTACAGTAACGAAGTGTTTACACAGTCAATGTGAATCATGTGATTCTATTACGGAGAAAAGCGGTTTTGCACTGACATGCAACAGTAAAAGTTAGTAATGTGTTGCATATTGGTGCAAAGCTGAAATGATCACATTGATCACGTAAACAGTTGAAGAGTTCTGGTGGGTCAAAAATGTTTTGGTTATTTAGACGTTGCCGATGATATTTTAGGTGTTGAAGGGTTCAGCATTGAGATGTTAGCTGACTCATTGCTAACACAGACCAACTTTTTCAAATATTTTCAACTTTATCTGTTTTATGCAGGAAGGGGTGGGGTTCAGTCAGTGCTTTAATCATTTGGCAGTTTCTATAAGGAGGTTAATTAAAAAAAAAACTCAAAAATTTGAATACTTTAACATCTATTACTAGGACAAGAAAATGAATTAAACTTAATATTCTATGGTCTGTGATAGTAAAAAAAAAAAAACTAAAAAGGCGAATTTACTGATGGAGAACATTCAAAATGTAATCTAAAAGGCTCTGAGCAAAGTTCCTTAAATGAATTTTCTTGCTGTGAGGCGATGCTGTCACATGCGTTTCTCTAAAGACGCCTAAAAGTGAAACATTTTACGTCAAACTAAATTAATCTTTATTTGTTGAATAGCAACAATTCATCTTTTTTTGTTTTTGTGTTTTTCAAACAGCGAGAAGAGAACAGCATTTTCCATTTTGACCCTTTTTTGCCACTTCAGGAAAGAAACATCGCCTCTCTTTCTAAAGGTTAGGCTGCAACAATCACTTCTAGGTGTGCTTGTCACTTCATTCTAATAAAGTGTGTGGAAATTCAAATGAGAATCATTAAGCTGAATGGCTTTTTGTTACCTAAATCTGTTCACCCTCTAACAGTTCACAGCCAGTCTCACATTGGAGCCATTTACTGCCAGGAATGAATGGGTTTTCCCCTGTTTTTTTGCAGATCATTTGACAAACATGTAGGCTATAGTTTCTGCACTCAAAAGCCATTTCTGCACGGAGTAAGGCATTTACAGGGAAGGCGCCGGGTTGCAGCAAGGTCTAATTGGTCAAGCCTGGCATTTCAAAAGAATTTCACAGCACAAGATAAGACAGACTCAGGGGTTTGCTTTCCATCACACCTTCTTTGTTTGTCTGTCTTGTGAGGACAGATGCTTTCCTAAAATCTGACGAACTACAATTTGTGGGATCTCAATTCACATCCAATAACTAATATTGTTTGAGTTTCTTATGGTGCCCTGCTTTTATGTTGAGCTACTGAGATGTGTTATAAGGTTTTTTAAGATTATAAGTTTTTCACCTTCTTGATTTTATTATCAGCTATGATGACACTTTCACTTTCTCCTCTTTGATGTAAAATTCTTTGAACAATCGAACTGAAGTCCCATCAATTCAGCAGGTAACCACTAGGTGGCTTGTTTACAACATCAGCTTTTTCATCAGCAGCAGTGAAGAAATACTTAAGGCCACAGATACAGTACAGCTTGAGCAGCATGGTCAATGAGCGGGATCACTCATGCCGCTGCTGTTATAAGGCGGTTGTCCTCCTGTCGTGTGTCCAAATTTAGAAACAAAGTTTATTCCTAGACGACAGCTAAATTTAAAAACCCACTCCTGTGAAAAATGTGTTTTTGGTGTTTTTTAACATGTTCTTGTAGCAGTTTTCTCATGGTGGAGGACATGTTTTAAGAAAATTTTGACTAAAAATGGCATTTCTGAGTATTTCTTTTTTCAAATTGTGATGAATCAGGAGCAGATGAAAAGAATGCAGTTGGAAAAAACTCTCAGTTGTGACGTAGAAACTGTAATGGTCCGTCCAAAGTCTCCCTGCTGTGCATCCACTTACAGACAAATAGATCCATGCACGTCTTTGTTTTCCTCATCCCAGCTGGAATCTGGATCATATCCAATATCCAATATAACTTTTGTTGCACCGCTATTGTTAGAATAGGGTTGTGAGGCGCTGTAAGATAGTGTGAGAGAGTGTAAAGAAAGGCATCATGGAAAATGACCTTAGGCTTACTTCCAACCCAACAGTCCCCGCCCACAACTCAGTGGCAAGTTTCTGATGAACTCCTGCCGCTCTGCAGAAACTGTGTCATAGAAAGTGACACAGGTTTTTTGATATTGAATAAAAACAGCATAATCATGTTGAAAGATCACTGGGGACGCTTTTACAAAAGATGATCAGAGAAGGACTTTAACCATGATAAGAAGATGATTGAGCATGCTAGAAGTACTTAAAGGAGAAAAAAAAACTTTACTCTTGAGGGTTACAGAAAGAGAATTAACTTTCCACAATAAAAATCCACAGACTACTTTGTGGAAGCTAAAGCTACGTTCACACCTCTTTTGGCAACGTGCAGTAAAGCGGCCACTTCCAATGAGATGTGATACCTGTCTTTTCAACCAAGAAAAAAAAACTTGGTTCAGGATGCTTCGACTGAGCATCACCGAAACGGGGTGTGGTCAGTTATGAGAGGACTGAAGCCCATGCAGTAAGCCCAGGTAGTAAAGAGGCCAGTACTCGCACCTAGCAAGCGACTAGAGTGTGGACTCAGGGCACAGTTCTACAGTATGACCTGCATGTGACGAATGCATTCAGCTAACATTGTCCCGACAAATACATCACAGGACACTTACCACACACGACAATGGTACTGTAGAAAAAACACTGGGCTCCTTGCTCGGCTCTTTGCAACAAGGAAGAGAGGGGAAGGGGGTTACTTTTCTTTGCGCCAATGGTCCCGCCCACATTCTAATGAACTCCTGCTCTGTAGAAACGCATTTCTTTTATTCTGGCTAAAAATGGCTTAAAGACCACTGGGAACGCTTTTACATTAGATCAGAAGATGTGAGACTTTAAGATGCGTCCACTCCTGTTTACGAACAAAACCTGCAGCACCCATATGAGTTGACTCCCGTTTGGGTGCATGTGACTCAGGCTTTAGTAATTTCGTTATACCTTTTATAATAATAATAAAGTCCAATTCTTCATGATCCCTCAGTATAGTTAAGACTCTTTTTGTTCATCTGTTTGACACCATTTTTGTTTCAACTTCTTTTGGAAATTGTACCAAAACCAGAATGTTGCTGTTCAGGTTTGTTCACGTTCAAGTTGTTTTTTTATTAAAGTTTCAGATTCTGCCACAATCCCGGTCTCATGCGTGTTGGCTTCTTCACCACCACCATCTACTCTGACAATTTAAGGGTCTGCACAACCGCAAACTGCTATTCCCCTGCCCTCTCCTCCTGCCTCCCCCCTCCAGCTCCTGATCTGGTGGTTAAGAACCTTCTTCCTGCCACAGGACCTTGACTGTTGTTGTTGGAAAAGCTGCGGGGGCTTCACTGTCAAACAAAAGCAAATGTAGAAGCCGCACTTAATCCCAAATACTCCATTCAATGGAGACTTTTAAATGTTTGTATGATTCCTGCTGGACTACACTTTTTATTTACATTTTGCACATTTTCCATGTATGAAATGTCGCTCTTTCGTGGTACATAAGTAATTCATAAGTGTTTCTTGCGTTCGTCATTCGTTGATGTGCGCAGATGTTCGTTGAAGGTTTTGGCCGACGGGTCTTTACGTAAATTCAGTTTTGAGCTGTTCAAAATAATTGGTCGGTTAAGAATTATGCAGTTTATCCGCATTTTATGTAGTTTATGCGCAATTATGGCAGGATTTTTGCAAGATTCATATATCTCTGGCTTTCCACAACCGTTCCACAAATGTCTTACCGGTTTTTCATGCACCAATGCACAACGTTTATATCACGTACATATATCATGTAAAATTGACGGACAAATCCCAAACTAATTGCATATAAACAGCGCAATATTCATGCTTGGTTCATGCATGGGTCGCGTATTGTTCTTTGCATTACTTATTTGTACTTATGTGGTTTTAATGGGGTTTTTCCGTGATACATCTGTGAAAATTTCACATAGAGACCCCACTTTTTCCATGTATACTGTATTCACGTATGACTAACTTTCATCTGAGTAATATGTGCAAAATACACCTAGTGACTGTGTGACACGGCCTTAAGTTCTGTGAAGGAGGACCATCCTTAAATCCAAGCAGAACCTGCCGGTCCATGCTAACGTAGAGCTGCACAGAGTGAGGAGGAAATGGAGAACGCCGATGTCGCAGCAAAGGAAAAGGGGGAGAAATTCACTGCACTCCAACAGAGAAGCAAAACACTGCAATCTGTTCTGATTGAACAGATTACAGAGAGGAGGGAACAACACTGCTAAAGGTGGCTCTGCAACTGAAATCATTTTGTTTGGCTTAATTTGTGCTACGTACACAAATATAGTGTCATTCATGGTGTAAAACATTAAACTGAAAGTGTGAAATCAGCCAATGTTGTGCAGTCAGCATTGCTCTAATTCAATAGCACAATAAAAAGCTGTCTTTTATGTCACTGCTGCATGCCGCTGCAGCCAGGTATTTCTATGACAACCCCACTTTTGCTCAAACCAAAAAAAAAAAAAAACAGGAAACTCTACAGCAACTTATCTGGCAGAAAAATGACACATTAAATCCCCCTGACCCAGTACAATGCATTATGCCAGCATGCCTGCTCTCTCATAGTTATTTATTTCTGCCCTGTAATTAGACGTGCCTGCAAAAGGAAAAAAAAAAGTCAATTTGTTTACTCCGGTGTTTCTCCCTCATTATGGGTGGAATACATCCCCCTAGAGCATCACTCTGCATGTAGCCTGCAGCACGCTGGAGTTTCAGCTCTGATGGATATCTCTTCTTTTGTTTTCTAAAGGAAACAGGGCTTTTTTATCCTTGCCGCTATCAGTCATGCAGCTGAAGTGTGGCCATTTGCATGCACTCTAGGTGCATTATCTGCATTTGAGCAGCAGACAATAACTCTATTTACACTATGGAGGAAACGACTGCCTGATTATAGTCAAATTTGTCACAGAACATTGCGCTTAGCTTGGCTTTATGTGCCAATCTGTGATTCAGGATGCATAACTTGGGGTGTTTGGGGTTAAATTGCACAGCACAGAATGGAGATGTTGATCATATTATAGTTAAAGAAAATGTCAGCTGTGTTGTTTACTCCCATAAAAGTCAGATTTTAGATAGCACATTACGTCCTAATCCTACTTGCCCTTTCTTCGCATGCTCTGACATTCAGCGACAGAAATGATTCATAAAAATGCACACATCTGTTTATAGAGCAGACTTTTCTGGCAGCGTTGCATTCAACAACAGCCTGAAGAATGGTGACATGCAGCTCTCCAACTGTCTGGCACAAACAGGCCTTGCTTGAAATCGCACATCCCCGAGCGCTGTTGCTCACAGCTTGTCTCAGCAGGCTTCTTGTTAACAGGGTAGCACCTCCAAATCTGCTCCCCCAACACCTCCCTGCATGCTTCGTTACTGAACAGGCTGGTGACGATGCCCAATCAGAGCATGACGCTGAAGTATTTCCTGCAATCTTCCGCGAATCCACGGGAGGACATGCAGCAGAGACAGGACGTGCACGAAAATAATGGTATTTATTAGCCTGCAGCAGGCCTGAGAGCGCTGCCGGGGCATGATTAGCACCCGGACTGCAGGCGAACAGGTCTGGTGTGAAATTATGAACACACCCCAGTCCATGTGTGACTGTGCTATTCCAGCACATTTACTGCACCAGCTGTTGCATGAATTGTGGCGATTGTGCTGCACGGCGTGACAAACGCCACCGGGAGAACGGGTCGTCGGGCTCCAAGGTGAAATATATTCACACTTCAAGTCCTGTTGAGAGGAAACGAAGCTGCTGCTGCATCTGAAGGTTACAATATCACCAAGAAAACAGTCTGATGAATTCAGAGAGATCTCATGAAGGAGGCGGCAAATTGTGCCTCGTATGAATAAATCAATAAAAGAACTGAACTTCAGATGGAGGGTTGAATGAGTCCGTTTGGTCATCTGGTTTCAACCTGAGCGATGACGCAGCTCCTGTATTTCAGCTCCCTGTGACATCTGGTTTTCTCTGATTCACAAACAAAATAAGGATTGTGTCCTTGTGAGATTCTGTATTATCTATTATGAATGCGCAGCACTTCATTAAAACTAACTTTCAACAGTGAGATGGAAAATACAGTGTAATATAATGAAAAAGAAAGATTTAGCATGTTTTCTACATGCTTGAATATTTATGTACAATCTGCTTTACTTTCTTAAATTTTCTGAGCTCTTGATCAAAACACTCGGACAAAAATATGGGATAACTGATGGAAAAATGAAAATAAATTGCTTAAAAATGTTCACAAGGGGCAGATTAAAAGAACTCAGTTAAAGAGAAAACAGCTGAAATGGTGACATTTTTTATGTGCTCTGTAAGTAAAATGATCCAATGAAAAGGAAATGACTGAAGCCAAACTTTTCCTCCTTGAAGCAACCAATTCAAGGCCGCCATTATATAAAGTTGCAGCCAATTTTTCCGCTGTTTGCATTTATATCAGAAGCATTCTATCTTTCTACTTTCCTTAACCACTTTTATCCAAACCAGGAGTTCTGCTTTTTGAAACATGAAGTCCTTGCAGCACATAATTGTGTTTTTGATGCAATTTACTCCATTTTTCTAAAACATTTCTCAGACTTGAATGATCTCAGATGGTTTTACCTTTTTTTTCTTGATTAACCCTTGTGCTATCCCATGACCCCACCATTGACGTGACCATTGACGTGTTCTCCCTACCATGACAAAGGTGGTTAAAGGTGAAGAGGATTTCATGTAATCCATGGACACCAGAGAAGATAACAAGTCATTGAAGAAAAAAGGTTCAGAGCACTGTCTAGTGGGTCTAGATCAGGGGTCGGGAACCTATGGCTCGCGAGCCATATATGGCTCTTTTGATGGTCACATGTGGCTCGCAGACAAATCTTTATTTATACCATTTTTTTTTTCATTAGTCCAGTCCTTCTCGTGCGCGATGCGATGCCAGAGGGGCGCAGTAGTAGCGGTGCTTAGAGAGAAAAATCTGCGCCAGCACTATCAGTTTACTATTATCTATTATTTCACAGAGTTTGATGGAAACTTGTGAATTGCCGTGCCTAAAATTGCACGCTCCCGTCTCTGAGAAAGAGCGCACAGTTGCGGGGACGTGTGAGGAAGAAAGCAGAGGGGGGGGCAGCAAGGTGAATCGCGCAGGGATTCTCCAAACTTAAAACCCTCTGCCCGTCACATACTGCAGTGTGAGTGTGTGTTTGTCTCCACGTCTGCATGTGAGTCTTTGTCACATCTCCAGAACATTCAGACCTACGATGACGTTTAAAGTCTCAACGCCTGCATGAAGCAGAAACTCACCACGTATCAACTAGACTAGACCATCAGCAAAACCACCACGAGAAATACTCATCATTTATTAGTAACAGCATAACCATGTTATTAAAAAGAATCCACAGACTTATTGTACTTTAAAAGTGCTGAAATTACATCAAATGCACATATTAACTTGTATATTTAGTTGTAAACATATTGTCGCGGACTGAGTTGGGTGGCTGTTCGGCCGCGTTACAAGTTCTGGAGTTCCTTGGACGCATCAAGCAGAGATCTGATTGGCTCTCAGTTCTGTCGCTCAGCCTGTTGTTAGGTAGTTTGGACCAATGGGGTTCAGCTATGGGCCGAATAAGGGAAATGGGAGCGCAGGAGCGGGGGGGGGGATATAAAGTTGGGAGAAGCGCTCTCGTGTCAGCGGGAGAGATACAGGATTTACTGAATTAATTGCTCGGCGTTTGTTGCGGTCTGCAGTGACCAGAATAAAGAACCTTAAAAAAGGTTAAGTCTCCGTGCCTCAGTGTGGGAAAGAGACACTACATTATTGTATGGCTCTTTTGAAATTACATTTAAAAATATGTGGCGTTTATGGCTCTCTCAGCCAAAAAGGTTCCCGACCCCTGGTCTAGATGACCCAACTCCCAATGTTAAAGTGCCTTGGATAGCACAAGGGTTACTCATAGAGGGAAATTAAAAATTACTATTTGTTGCCCGTCTAATGATGATCAGAAAACTTCAATGGAGAAAACAGCTCTGTGGTATTATAAAATAGACCCATTAAGACAGACTGAATCGTATTATATTTGGGCCCCCTATTGGTTCCATAGAAAAGGGTACAGAGCGGTTAGGGCAGAGCTACTGTTGGCTGAGAGTCACTGCGACAAAAGACAGCAGCTGTACTCCTCTTGCTTTTGCAATCTTCTCTCAAACAACATTAAACACTTTGTATATATGTAAGTACCAAAAGGTAAGTGGGAAAAAAAGCTGCTGGATGACCTCCATGGTTGTTGTTCGCTTCACCATACATGTGCTGTGACTGTCCAACATTGAGTGGAAACCATAGACTAAGAACAGTTTTTGCAGTCTATGGTGGAAACGCTCATCTGAATTGCCTGGACAATTCTAAACTGGACCGGACCACTCAGTGGAAATGAGGCTCTAGTGCATTGCGTCGATTGCAATCGAAGAATGTGACGGTAGATTGCGGACCATCAAAGATAAATAAAATAAATAAGCATAATAACTGATAATAATAATGAGCATCCAGCGGATCAGTAAACTTAGCTATAGTGCATGCTTCTATTTCATTACTGCTACAAGTAATTTGGATTTTTATGGCAGAAAATCAGGCCCATAGAAAAATTAATCCAGAAAAGCCATAGAAACTATCAAATAACTGCTACAGGACTTCATTGTAGTGCATGTTTAATGTTGTTCTTGGGTGCAAATTGTCTTATAAAGTTTGTCAGTTCTAGTTTCAAGTATGCACTACTATTTATTTATTTATGTTTTTCAGTGGAAAGGTTTCATTAGAGATCACATTAGAAGGCTCTGGTTATAGTGTGGCCCAAACACCTGGTTTTTGACTTCATGCAACAACATCATTTGAAATGCACTCAATAAACATTACAGTAAGCTAGTCTGGCCCTTTACTTATCTATGTATTATTTTTATTTGACCCACTGCTTATTGTGATTCGTCATCTCTGCTCCAAAGGCTCGAGGAGGAGGAGATGTGTGGAGAATTGAAATTCACACCTGCAGTAGTAGTTTGTGCAGCTGCATTTGTGTTTACTAGATTTCTTGGTCGATTTCTTGTTTTCATTAATTTCTATAATTACCAATATTCTGCTGATCCCTGCACTATGCATTGTCTTTGCCCATCGTTGTTGTGTGTTGTTTACCTAATTATCACTCTTCTTTTGAACTATGGAATGAAAAGGTTACTAAATAAAACTAATTCTGAATAGATATACCCAGAAATGCAATAAGTAGCTTAATTTTCTTCATGTAGATCCTCCATCATCAAAAAATGCCAAAAGAACAAGTTAAAAACATCATTTTCATCGGAGTCTGTCTTTAATGAAGTTGTTCTCCAGCACATTGCTTTTAATATTAAATCTAGCCCCAGGGGATAGAAACATTTTTAGTGATGTTTTTCACTGGATTAAAACCAGATAGGTTGTGTCCAACTGTCTTCAATACTCACTAGTGCACTATATTGTACATTCACCATTTTGCAGAGCTGTCCGAATCTACAACTCCAAACGCCAGTGCCCTAGAAATTTCCCAGAGGTCTCTGCAAAAAACCACAGTGCATCGATGCTCACTAGATTGGTGAATATAGCCCACAATGCATTGCGTTTGAACAAATTTTGTGAAATATTTTAATTGATTTTTTTTAAGCCATTCAAGTTTTCATCATCAGAACACAGTGGATTCAAAAATAATCCTCTTAAAAATTCTTATTAGGTTTTTACTTTGTGAAATCTGTGATGTTATACTATACTTTGAAAGGGTCTATATCATGCCAAATCAACTTTTTTGAGCCCTTAAGTGTATTATAATGTGAACTCCTCACATAAACTCCCCCCAAAGCAGTATTTTGATCTGTTCATTTCTGAGTATTTCTCTAAAAACCTGCTCTTTGAACATCAGCCCCTCCCAACCCACTTAAACGAGCGGGTTCTCACATTGTGATGTAGACCAGTGCCAGCACCGCCCCCAGCCTAACACACACACACCCACTTTCTCTGCAGTAAATGGCAAAACTATTTCAATTTATATGCACAAT
Source organism: Oryzias curvinotus (assembly GCA_023969325.1). Lineage (NCBI taxonomy): Eukaryota > Metazoa > Chordata > Actinopteri > Beloniformes > Adrianichthyidae > Oryzias > Oryzias curvinotus. The sequence goes on from CM043708.1 coordinate 1,035,758, forward strand.
GTTCACGTCCATCTTTACGAAAATTCTGATGTTTGTTTTAGTGGGCGAAACGCAGACACGCTGCCAAGGCTGGCTCTAGATCAGGGGAGTCAAACTCCATTTTCACTGAGGGCCACATCAGCATTCTGGCTGTCCTCAAAGGGCCAGATATAACTTATACATGTAACTAAGTGTAATGAACAATGAATTGAACTACTCCTTAATGTTAAATAACTCATTATTTATTCATTATAACTTTTTAAGAGACAATTACAGTTGCATAGAAAACATATGTTTGCTTGTTACTCTAGCATAAATCCTTTTAAATTTGATTCTGTCAGGTTGGGTTATAAGAACAGTGTTTAAGTCACAAAGTATTGTTGCCCAATCCTATATCTCTAGTCCAATTCACCTTGGAAATGAATAAATATACACCAATTTTTATTTTTGTTTTAAGAATATAAATACTTGTTTGCTCTCGAGGGCCACATAAAATGACATGGCGGGCCACATTTGGCCCGCAGGCCTTGAGTTTGACACATGTGCTTTAGATTGATGTCAGGAAATGGGCGGCGCCCACACAAAGCGAAAGGCGGGGCCTCAGAGATCAAGTCGTCTTACTTCTGGGTTGGAAAAGACCTGTGAAAAAACTCATGTTAAAAAAACAATTCTTTAGTGTGCCAATATGGATATAGTTTACTCTGAAAGGCATAGGAAAAGCATGATATAGACCCTTAAAAAAATATTGAGCATGGTGTCTGACTTTCTTTTTCATTCCAGGGCACTAGATAGTCCTGCACTATATAGTGTTTGAGTAGAGAGTAGCGAGGGAATTTGGACAGATTCACAGAGGAGTGACTGGAGCCTTTTTGAACACCAGGACCTGACAGTATTCACAGAGGCCGTGATGGAATACATCACCTTCTGTATGAGGACTGTCACGGAAGTGAAACGCATCTGGGTCTTTCCTAACCAAAAACCCTGGAGGACCAGAGAGGTCAGGTCGCTCCTAAAAGGCCGTGACTCTGCCTTTAGGTCAGGAAACAAGGACCTGTACAGGACCGCCAGCCGACCTGAGGAGAGGGATCAGAAAGGCCAAGTTGGACTACAAAAGAAAAATAGAGGACCACCTCTCCAACAGCAACCCTTGGCAGGTGTGGCAGGGACTACAACACCTGACCAACTTCAGGGGACAGACCAGCACTGAGGCACACTCCAGCGCTGCACTAGCAGGAGAGCTGAACGCGTTCTTCTCACGCTTCGAGACCACACCACTGCAGTCTGAAGCCCCATCACCCCATCCTCACTCTGCTTCCAGCTCCGAACCCCTGACTGTGCAGACACAGGACGTGGCACGGGTGTTCAGCAGGGTAAACCCTAGGAAAGCTCCTGGACCTGATGGAGTTCCCGGGAAGGTTCTGCGGGCCTGCGCCGACCAGCTCTTCCAGGTCTTCACAAAGACTTTTAATCTGTCGCTAGCTCAGGCTTTCATCCCTGCTTGCCAGAAGTCATCCATCATCATTCCAATACCCAAAAAGTCATCCACAGCCTGCCTCACGGACTACCGTCCAGTTGTACTCACACCTGTCATCACTAAGACTGCCTTCCTCCAACCTTCAACCCCCACCAGTTTGCTTAGATAGCAAACAGATCAACGGAGGATGCCATATCCATCACCCTCCACGCTGCGCTGAGCCACCTGGAACACAGAGACACCTATGCCAGGGTGCTCTTTGTGGACTACAGCTCAGCCTTTAATGCGATCATTCCTGATATTCTGGTCAGAAAACTGTCTGACCTAGGATTCCACCCACTCACCTGTACCTGTCCAGGTGGTGTCAGGCTAATAACCTCATCCTGAACACCACCAAGACCAAGGAGATCATCCTGAAGAACAGAGCAGATCCAATGCCCCACCCTACATCATTGAAAACTGTATGGAGAGAGTCCACAGCTTCACCTTCCTGGGCACCACCCTCTCGGCTGACCTCACATGGTCTAACAACACCATGGCTGTCATCAGGAAGGCACAGCAGCGCCTGCACTTCCTGAGAAGGCTCAGGAAGAATAATGTGAGCCAGAAGCTGCTGGTAACTTTCTACCGCTCAACCATCGAGAGCATCCTGTCCCACTGCATCACAGTGTGATTCTCCCACTGCACTGAAGCAGAATGGCAGAGCCTCCAGAGAGTGGTAAAGACAGGGCAGAGGATCATCGGCTGCCCCGTCCCCTCACTGAAGGACATCTATCAGTCACGCTACCTCAGCAGAGTTACTAGCATCATCAATGACTCCACCCATCCTGCTTTCCCTCTGTTTGATCTGCTGCCCTCTGGCAGGAAGTACAGGTGCATCAGAACCAGGACAAACAGACTAAGGAACAGCTTTTTTCCACAGGCAATCACCATACGGAATGCACACACTTCCACCAACTACACCCCACTCTGACTTTTTACAAATGCTAAATTACTGAGTACACATGTGTGCAATAACTGACTTCTGTGCAATAACAGGGTCTCTGTGCAATAACTCACAATATCTACCATGCTGCGCTCATGGCAACTCTACTCATTCCATTCTATTTGTTCATACGTATTTAATATTCAATTGTTTCTGTACATATTGTACATTTTGTTTTTGTTTTTGTTATTCTATTTTATTTTATTTTCTTCACCACTCCAAGGCTGATGCAATTTTATTGTATCACCATGTACAATGACAATAAAGAAATCTGATTCTGAGTTTACCTGGTGAACTCCACTCAACAGGAAGTCTCACTCTGATTGCAAAATTCATGACAAATATATTTAAGACAACTCTCATTTTATTTTATTTTATTTTTTTTTACTTTTGTTTTTGTATTAATGTATGTCATTTTTATCAACTATGAATGTGCATAGAACACATTCAAAGAAAATGTTCTTGACCATTTTATAACAAGTCTTTGAGTAAAAGTAAGAGGTTTTTTTTCGTACGCTCGTCTCTTCTTTCTAACAGTAACAGTAATTACCTGTGTAGAATGACAGGAAATCCACTCCGACTGTTTTCTGAACTCCACATCTCACACAAACTCTCTCCTGACATTGTCACTGTGCCTGCAGTTTGTTCACAATCCTTCCTTTCAAATCTCACATTTCCTGTCCGCCTGCTTCTGTCAATTAAGCCCATCAAAACCTAAAGAAAGCCAACTTGGCTGTTTTCTTAAAAAATAAAATCAAATCCCTGCTTCCTGAAAGTCTTGGGAACCTTCTAATCACTACAGTTTGTTAATAGTCTGATCAGTGCAAAACAGCTGATGTATAATTCAAACATCTTCTTGCAAGCTTTAGAAGAGCAGTTGCCAAGAGCATATGTATTTTTTAAAATCAGTTTTTGGTAATTCACACTTCCAAAACCTTAAAATATTGATGTGACTTTCACAAAGTCATTAAAACAAGATGTCAAAGAGAGGAAATCCTTTAGATATGAAAGTGGAGCACACAACGAATATTCCAGCGTGTCAGTTTGATCTTTAAATACTGCAGATGATTATCCCTTCTCAGAAATGCATGGTGATGCTGAGGAGCAGATTTAGAGCAGCCCATGTCTGTGGGTAACTGTGCTTTGGCACTAAAAAGTGACTGTCAGAGTTTTTTGTTTTATTTTTTTCATTATAGATAGATGTAGAAGTGTAGATCAGAGCTTGAAAGGCATGGCCACAATAATTTATGCCAGTTTCTTCCTCTGAGAATAAAATGTAATGAATTACTGCTGGGTGATTTTTTCAGCTTTGTGAAATTATTTACCCTTCCACATTTTTAAAGACTTGGACTATTAGCAGTTTTGATGTGATTTTGAATTTGTGGAGTCCCTGTGTTTTTGCTTTTAGAAATAAAAGCTTCTCACAAGACACACATGCTTTCAGAATAAAATGTAAACAGGTACCACATTCAAAATATAATAAATCAATTAAAGAAAATCCACAAATAAACAAGAAAATTAGATTTATATCAGATTAGATATATATAATCATATTTTTGTTTGTTTTTAGCAAAAAATAATGATGAAACACTGACTTCTGTTCAGCAAAACATTTATATCCCAGATTTTAGAATCCATTTCACAATTTTTGTTTAACTTTAATAATATGATCCAGGTTAATACTCAATTCTGATTGGCTGATTGGCTGTTGGGTGTGAATTAAAAAATGATCATCCACAGTGATAACTGCACATGTAAAAAAGAAGTTCCGGTCAGCTAGCTTATATGTTTTATATCACTGCCCTGGCTTCCTTAAAACAAACTTTAGCTTTATCATCTGGACAAAAACAAGCGGTAAAAAGTGAACTTTCTCTCTGAACTGATGCTTTATTTAACCTATACAATCAGCATACATCACTTTTCTTTGGCGCTGCAGTTGAGGTTGGTGCCGCCTCATATTACCATGACAACGCACCACACCACCAAACAAATAATTCATTTTTTTGTGAAAAAAGTGATCCAAACTGAAAAAATAACGAGAGTAAACTACTAAAAACTGATTGAATATTTATTTCTTTTGTAAGTGACTATGGTATTAATGCATCCTCCACTTTGCATTGGATGGTTCAGACTTCCACACTGTGTGCTAAGTAAGGGTTAATGGCCACTGAAGTGTGCGGTTACTACTATTTAACGCACGCCGTGGAAGCCTGAACCGTCCAACGCGAAGCGGAGGACGGTTCAGGCTTCGCGGACGGTTGCTTTCGCGAAGTGCATTAAAAAGTCGTAACCGCACACTTCGAAGGCCATTAACCCGCTTATACCATGGTCACCTACAAAAGCAATACATATTAACCAGGTTTTAGTCCTTAATTCTTGTTTTTTTTTCCGATTTGGATCACTTTTCTCACAAACAGCGGACTATATGTTACGTTCTGTAAATGCACAGTTAGTCTGCAATCATCCCTTACTCAACGGTCCCACTCCCAAATTCTTTTAATTACTGTAACTTTAATTCTAAGCATCGTTACACCCCACAGACCTCCATCTCCTCCTCTTCAGAACCCGCTGAATCCCTTTCAGGGTCATGGTATTGCTGGAGCCAATCCTAGACACTGTTGGGTGAAGAAAGGGAACGCTCTGAACAGGTAACACACAGACCCGTTTTTTAAATACATGACTGCTGTTTCCAAAGCATATTTTATAAGTTAGAATAAAAAAAAAAAGACTTCAAAACTTGAATTTTGTTCACTGTATTTCTCTAATGTGTGTGAGGCACACTGTAGGAAAAATGGCATCTGAAGTACTAGTCATAATTTTAAATACTACAGAAATGTTAGATGAATGCCAATTAGCTGCATTTATCAACTATAAAAGATGCTGGCCAATCCACTTTTTGGCAGTGTGAGACTTCTAATCATCATGAAAACCACCGGAGTTCCAGAGCAGCAGACTCATCTGTGCCAACATTCCTGGAGCCGCACTTAATAACTGCAAAACATTTAACGTCTTCAGGGAAAATTTGGAAACCATTTACAATGTATGCCAAATACTGTCACGGCTGTCAGAAAAGGCACCCGAGAGCTCATCAGAGAGGACGAAGGAGAAAAAAAGAGGAGCTCTGAGAGGACAGGAAATTCAGAGACACCAGCCAGATCCATGAAAACAGAAACATATCAAATGAGTCCAAAGTGACACAAAAATCTTAGAGTGATAGATGATGAAGAAGTCTGTGTGTGGAAAATGAGGTCAAGCAAATCCTACTGTTGAGTTGATGAGAGAGCTGGAATGGGATCGAACCTGTTTATTTAGGTGATACTGGACAGTGAACAAAGCAATCATTTCATACAAATGCAAATATAATTGAATGATCTCATGTTTATACCACTGACTGTGGATGGAGTAAGTGTGCTGTCACCCATAGAAAATGGCTTACTTCCGATTTCAGCAAAAAAAAACTATGAAGAAACAACACACTCATGGTGTGACCTGTAAACCTTTAAAAGAAAGAAAAGGGTGTCAATTTGGATGAGATCAGAAATATCTTGAAGGGCAGGCCCTTTAATGATTAAAAAAATACAAAAAGAAAAAAGCTACTAAAACAGCTTATAGGTCGGAAACGACTCAATAATCCTTTTCCCTTCTGATGATAAAGATTCAGCTTTCACACTGACTGAATCTGGTGACATATGGGGAGGTTCCCACTGAACAGGTGGATATGCCGGCCGGTGGGCATCCTGACATCTGAAGCATGGACAACCACAGTGACTGGAGATGCCCTGCTTGGCGCAGCCCCTCCCCCAGTCCCACCACCAGAGAGTGAGCCAGGACCGGGGCTCGGAGCCATTCATCCAACGTGATGCCAAGTGTGATGGGGAGTGGGCCTGGACCCGCAGAGGCAGCAGTGCGTATCTGCTCCATTGCATGACAATATTTTCAAAGAAATGTCCACCCTACAAACACACGGGCACTTAAAACACACAAATCCCTGGAACAAAGCCACATTTTCTGAAGAAAAAAACTCTTTTACTGTACTGGAAAGAGGATGTTCCAGTACAGGAACAGAGGAAAGAGAAAGTGTCACACTGCCACGTAAAATATATGTTCAACTGATCAGCTGCCAAATCGAATCCTCCCTCCCTTTACGGGCGTGTCACACAGCCACTACGTACATTTTGCAGAAATTGCTGAAATATTGTGGAAAATTGGTGAATATACGTGGAAAAAAGGAGAATAGTTGTTGTTGTCTTTATGTTAAATTTTCACAAATGTATCACGAATGAACGACGTTCAAAACCCTGAAGAAGTTTGAATAAACCACGCAAAAAACATTTAAATGAAAGTAGAACATGATCCGTGCGTGATTATTGAGCTGTCTATTTATTCATTAGTGATTCTTGCGTCAATTAAATAATTTGAACGTCATGTGCGCTGTATACGCGATAGATTTCAGAATCGATTCAACATCACTGAACAACCAGAATGAATCAATTTTCTACCTTTTGTGTTGTAAATATGGTACTTAGTAATATGTGTGAGTTGTTCTAAAGGCGGGCATAAGTGAGCCTAGATAGCTTTGAATCACCATGGTTTGGCTCCATTGAAGTGAATTTATTGTGTTTTATTGCTGCTTTTGCCTGAAACCTGAAAAAAAAAACAGTCTATGAAGATTCACAGAGGAGGAGCCCTCATTTGTACTGTTGTAATGACAGCTCTGTACCTCTGTGTTGTTTTGGAGACTGAATTAATTCAGAAAGTAGAGACAGTTCTTTGGTGGTGGCTTTGGTGATGGTCTGCACATGACTGGAATACATTTTCACCCTATTCAAGCTTTGAACCCCATCATTGTGATGTTGGGAGTCTAGCTATTTTTCTCTAACAACGCGTTTTGCATTTGCGTCTTTCACTGAAAACAGTTTTCTTCCTCTGTGGCCACTTCAAATAGAGGAAGAGCGAATTACATATGGATTACTATAAAAGCTTCTCCGACGCATGCTCCTCTGTACCATATAAGCCTTTTAGAGGTTTGCACGCCGCCTTCATTTGCATGAAATATGTGGTGTCTTTCAAAGAATGCTGCTCTCTTTGGAAGATTAAAGGGGTTACTTTTAAAAATAGAATTCCGGCGATGCCTCTTCGATCTATATTTGAATAAACCTACTGCCCATCAGCATTAATCCTGCTGCAACAATGGCTGTGCTTCAGGCTAAAAGCTGGATGTTGGAGAGGCACCAGAGGTGTCTTCCAGCCGTACAAAGATGCTGACAGTCATGAGAGCGATAGGATGAAAGATAGCCGGTAGAGCTGTTCCTCCTGTTCCCCCTCCACCAAAGGCAGACATGATGATGAATGGAGCTCTGAGAGGCCAGTTAAATGTGTTGTCACTACATGAAAGGAAGGGGTGTGCACTGTCACTGTGGAAAAGAGCAGTTTTCATCCAACAATAGTCTGCAAATATCTTCATAAATATAGGCTTCCTGTGCTTCATGTGATTTATCATCCTTATAAATAGATACATTACACAAAATGAGTTCTGCAACGATAAATGCAATACCATTTCGGCCTTGCAATTATTTCATAAGGGATGGTACAGTTTAATCAAAGTGCGAGAGCACATTTCTGTTGTTCTGGCAGGTTTTAAGTCCCATTCCCATCACATTTTAATCTGTCCTCAAAGCGTTCCCAGTGGTCTTTTAATTATAGTATCTGCAGAGTGGCAGCAGTTCATTAGCAAATTGTAGGCGGGACTGTTAGGGTGGAGAAAGTCTTCCCTTACTTCCTGTCCTCCATCTGTTTACACGCACTCTACAGCTCCTCACACCCGAAACCTAACATTACCGGTTCAACATGAATGATGAGCACTGTTGGAGCCACAGTTTTGATCCAGATTCCAGCTCGGATGAGGAAAACAAAGACGTATATACAACTTCAACCTGGTGGGACTGAGAGGAAGCACAAAACCTGAAAAACAGAACACCTAAGAAATGTCACTGAGGGAAACCGAGACAATTCAACCAATGGGCTTCAGTCCTCACAGAATTGACCACACCCCATTTTAGTGATGCTCAATCAAAGCATCCTGAACCAAGTTTGCTTTTTGACGACCATGGATCTATTTGTATGCAAGTGGATGTAACAGAATGTAGCGGAGCTGGAAGTTTGTGGCATGCTCGTATTTTAAACATTCCAAGTATGATACAGCATTTTTTTCCTCTGCTCCCTATTGACAACAATTTGAATAAAGAAGTACTCAAAAATGCAATTTTATGCTTAAATTTTCTTTTTATGTTCCTCCATCATGAGAAAAATGCCACAAGAACATGTTAAAAACACAATTTTCATCAGAGTGGGTCTCTAGACACACATTGTGTCTCATATATTGTAACCAATGAAACAAACTAAAGCTGCAAAGCTGTTGAAACTGTTTGTTTCTTCTTTATAATTTTGTCTTGTCATTCCCCTGAAGCCAAAAAGGAAAACTGTCACCGCTGCTTTCAAGTTTGTGCCAGGCTGATGTCATCTGTACAGCTCTTTGCGAAGCTAACACACTCCAGGATGTGGCACCCCAGAGCATCGACGTTCAGTCCAAACTGAAAGCTCTTGCTCATTATTGCACGTTGTGCACATTTGCACATAAGACTGCTTTATTTTTTTGGTTTTGTGAAAGTGTAATCATTGGAATATTTTAATCTGAAATTCTTTTTTTTTTTCTTGGTGTACAGATGGGTTTCCTCCCCCTCGGATCCATCTTTTTTTGTTGTATCTGTGACACCCGTTATGCATTGTGGGAAATGTAAATCTAAATAACAATTCAAGCTCATTGAAATGCTAATAATAAAAGATTACGTTTAAATAAATGATCATTTTATGATGTTTTCTCTTTTTCACACTGCATAAAGACACCACAGGGAGCCATGTTTACCTACTCATCGTATGAAATAGGAAAGATTAAAGACCAGAAGTTTATTTAATGTCAAATTACAGAAACTTTTTTTAATGTCTTTGCTTTGATGAACCAACAAACTATCCACCACAGAGTAATGACTCATCAAACACTCCTGTAAATGACTCTCCCAGTTTTAATCTTCCTTTAATCATAAATTGAACCGTCATTGAGGGGTAATTAGGCTTATTTTTGTTTCTTTTCCCCCTTTATTATGAGACTGATCATCAATTAAGTTTCCCATTAGGGATTATAAATCATAAAAATACAAATAAATATATGCAATTTGCCAAGCTGTGGTCTGAATCCAAAAGATCACATTTGGATTTGACCTCCAGCCACATTTTTAGGTTGTGTAAAAGATCTAATTTTATGGACTAATAAGACTATTGATAAAAGTTTTTTGTTTTGTTTTAAGAAAAGTGAATTTAGGTCAATGGTGTAAAAGCAGCCACAATAAAAGAAACTCAATTAAAAATTGTTTTTTTGGCATATTTCACATGTTCTTGTGGTATTTGTTTAATAACTAAGGACTTATATAAAGAAAGTAAACCTAAAAATGCATTTCTGAGAAAAAATGCTGCTTGAAAAACCTCTTAGTTGAAATGAGATAAAATACACATATGCTGTTGGTTTCACTTTTACTTAAATCATATTCTGTCTAATGGGTTGGAAGTTGGTGACAGCATAGACTCCCTTGTGTGAGGTTAGAAACTTTTAATCAGCTTCAGTCTGTTGCATTAACCACGCTGTCTGCTGCGTGGGTTTAAAATATTGTGCTGTGTCAATATGGAACTGCATGAAATAAGCTTTTAATTAGTCACGAAGCATCCACATCAGAATCCTGACTATCATTTCTAGAAATCATGCTATAATCACCAGAATTTAAAAATAAAATCTTCACATTCCCAATCCACTATTAAAAACATTCTTCAAAATTGCAGCAAAAAACAAGCAAAGTTCTCATTGATCACAGTGGTTCTGAACTATTCTTACAGTTTCCCCAGCCACTCTCTGTCTAGACTTGTCCAATGTTTCCTTTTACTTTGATCCAGCGTCTTATGTGGGTTTCTCTTCAAAAATGTTTTTTCTGTGGCCCATTGTGATTCTCAAAGTGAACAAAGACTTTTAATTCTGTTTGACTGTCTTATTCTGCATCTGTGCTGTTCCAAGAGTTCTTATCTGCACCTTTGATTATTGATGTTATCATCATTGACCGCTTCCCAGGACTCACTTCCAAAATGTTGATCTCAAACGCCTCTTATCTTGCTGCACAGCACTGCGGGGTGTTTCATGGGCTGGCAGTTTGGGCTCCGGGCTCCTGTTGTTCCACGTCTGGCTTCCTAAGGAGAAGACACTCCTGCTGACGGTCACAACCAAGGGGAGAAGTAATTTACCAAAGCACAGCAGCAGGTAAACTCCAACTTAAAATATGTACATCTGAATTCACAACTCTCTCTTTGACTGTTAGCGATGTAATGATTCGTTTTAACAATTTTAATCATATAACAATTGCTGGTTGGAGATCTGATTCATAGTTGATATTGGTTCATTTTGAACGATCCGATTCTTTGACCTAAAATCAGACCAGGACATCTTTAACCAAACATTCCATCATTCTTTTCCTCATACAGTAGGTTTATTTTACTCATTATAGTAAGATAATCGTACTGTATCCCAATCCAAATGGTATTTTCCACGATCAATTATAATTAATTTATTTCATTTTGAAACAATTTTATAATAGTATAGGTCAATTTGATTAACAATTTGCCTCAGACAGATCGATCTGGTTGGATCAAAGGAATATAAATCCAATTATCAAATAAGTCAACTAATCATCACACCCTTAATGGCTGTGCAATTGTTTTATTTAAATGAACAGAAAAACATGCATGAAAATTAAGTAACTTAAGCAGCAAAATGATGTTGATCATCATCCCTGACGAACTAATCTACAAGTTCAGAAAGCTTTCTTTCTTCAGACTTCATTCAGTGCAAGAAGAGGCAGACGTGTCGTACACAGAGACAACAGCACGCACCACCCTGATGCATTCATTTATAGTGCCTGAACAAGAACCCAACAGAACAAAAGTAGATAAATAAGAGAAAAATATTCGTTGATCTTTTTGATTTGAATGGCTCCCAGCCGGTTGCATGTGGAGTGGTGGTTAGCGCATACGCCACAGCACACAGGCCCCGGTCCAAATCCCAGCTGGGATCTTTGTGTGGAGTTTGCATGCTCTCCTCGTGCATGCGTGGGTTTTCTCACTCCTGCTTCCACCCACAGTCTAAAAAAAACATGAAACTATGTTTAATTGAAGAATTGTGTGTGTGAATCTTGGTGTGTGAATCTGTGGCCCTTTAGCAGACTGGTGACCTGTTCAAGGTGAACCCAATAGTAACTGGGTTGGCTCCAGCACTCTGTGACCCTAAAAGAGATTACGTTTTTTTCTGTTTCTGAGCTAGTTATCTAAATGATAGCCCCATCTCAAAGCTTTCATTTATCTATAAATCAGACAAAAGAGCAAACTGTTTTTGAGCAGCAAAATGAAAAGTTGAAACAATTCTAGTCGGGTTTTAGTGCAGCGCATTCCAGGGCTTCCAGAGGTTTCTTAAGACACTGCAATGTCAGCAGATTCTGATGATGCACGATCTTAGCTTTTCTTAAAGATCCACTCCAAACATCTATTGATCTACCGTAAACGTGTTTCCAGTGGTTTTTAAATTATAATTGTGCTGTGTTTAGCCAAAATTGAAAAAAACCTGTTTGGTTTTCTAGAACATAGTTTCTGCAGAGCAGCAGAAGTTCATCAGAAATTCACCATTAAGTTGTGATCAGGACTGTCAGCATAAAGTAAGTTACCCCCATTTCACCTCACACCCCCAACCTAACATTTCCTGTCCAAAAAAAATGGTGAGCAATATTGGAGCCATACAGTTCTGAGGCAGATTCAGACCAGGTAAACAAAGACGTTCACAGTTCTATTTGCCTGCAAGTGAATGGATCGGAGCAGACCTTAGCCATTACAGACGTCACTGTTCCCTTCAAAATGCATCAACATTGTGGTGAACCACTTCCCACGTCAGCTAACTATGACTCTTGTCTTTTGTTCTGTTTTAGACTGACCTGAGTTGACTTGTTTAGTCCCAGAGGACTCAGGGATCCCTCTCCTTGTGTAGAAAGAGGGCCGTCGGGTCCAGGAAGCCAGCACCCAAGGAACATGGCTGCTGTTGCCAAGGCCCCGGTTCCCCCTGCCATGGATGGGGTTTAAGTATTCTTTGCGGTTTATTCGTACTTCCGTGGATTTAACGTGGTTTATTCATGATACATCTATCAAAATTTCACGTTAAGACCACGTTTCTCACTTTTTTCCACATGTATTCACGTATTACCAGTTTTCATCTGTGGACAATATGCAAATCGTACATAGCTGTAGTGTAAGGAAAAGGTGTACAGTGGGTCAGATGAGGCCAGCAGGACTGTTGTCATCACGGCAGTTTCAATGAAACTATAGCTGTATACAAACCTAATGTAGAGCAGCAGACAATAATTTGCAATATTTGTATTTTGACACATTGAGCATAGATCAGAGTGACCAGGAGTCAGTAGAAGAACATCTTACATAGAAAGGAGCAAACAGACAGCCAAGGTTCAAATAATTCCTATTCCAGTCATGACGCAACACATGACAATAACAAAACGCAGAGAGACCGCAGACAGCCTGGCAGGAAACGGGAAAGAGTTTTGTATCTCAGCGCATAAACTGAGAGTATAAAACAACGGTCTTCGTCCGTCACATCCAAATGCATTTATGCATGGAGGGAAAGCAGAGGGGAGTCTTTTACTGAAGGCATTTCTTTGCTTCCCTTTCAGGGTTGCATTTATTTTTGCAGTGCAGCGTTGAAAAACCAGTGGAAACTAAAACAAAAGGCATATGGAAGTGTTCAGTCCATGCAGTTCTACAATACATTACAAGCAACATGTCAGCATGTTTTTATGGCTGCACCTATGGGCCCAGCGGCTGATTGCCTTGGTGGTGAAAACACTTTTCATGTGGGCAAAAAAGGCCATCTGGAGCGGAAAAATGACACTGTTACAACAGAATGAGCCCCAACACATTTCTCTGACCCCTACGCGCTGATCTCAAAGAATGCAGCAAATTTATGAGCGCCGGCAGCAGTCTTTTTCCTTTCTTAAGGAGAAACATACGGTATGACATGCAAGCTGAAAGGCAGCTTCAAAATTAAAGCCACAACCGGCTAAGCAGAAATCCAGCTCCCAACATCCCATCAGACATTTGGACGAGGCTCAGAGCCACACTGAAACAATTTTTCCTCCGGGCTTGTGGGTGACAGATGAGGTGCTACACACCAGCGCTGACCCCCCTCGACCCCTTTCTGATTGTGGCGTTCACTGGAAGTGGCATGTCCATGCTGCCACGAGGGCTACCTCTGACATATTTGTGTCCATTACACAATGTGCAGTAATGTATGTACGCGTGTACACACACATTGCAAGGAGGCTAGAAAAGCGCATTCCGCTGTGAGGCCCATTGGACAGAAGCCTCAGGGCTCATAACAAAACCCAGCAGCTGTAAAACATGACACATGAAGGTAGCAGAGATTTAGCTGCTGCTGTCATAACCGGCCGTGCTGGAAATAACGTCTGTGCAGTAATGAATTCTGCTGTTTGTTTTAGACGTTCTAAGTGCTAACACAAATATTTAAACACCGTCCCTCATGGTTACTTTATACCTAGAACAAGCACTAATAGCAGTGTGCACTTTTCATTATGTTCCCTTCGCTGACAGCTGGGAAAGCTGTTATATTACCGGCATTAACGGTGAACTTGCACAATGACTTCCTTTCCCAGGCATGAACCCATGACCTCCCCCTCTCGCTGCGACTCCATTTGCTATGACCTTGAAGCCAGATCACCTAAATCTGGCTTGAATTATCGTCGCCCTGTATGACTTGGTGAAAGCTAAACGTGAGCAAAGAAGAGGAGGCTCCAGATCATCTGGCTGTCAGTGGGTCTGATTTTGCAGCCTTTCTCCAGGCTACAGCACTCTGTCCTTGCTTAAGCCTTAAGGACCGCATTCTCTTTCACAGATAAACACAACCATTTTATTCACAGGAATCAGCCCAGAGCCAGGTCTGCACTGATCCAATAAGCTCCACGTCAGATGGATTACCTGGCTCTTAATCACTGATACGATTGACACATCCACATCAAAAGAGTGTTTCCAATAAGCGGCGCTGATTTCTGCTTTCACCTGATAAGAGAGTTTCACTGCACAGCACATTTAAATGTGTCTCCCTCCTGCTTTATTACTTGACTCTAGGATGAAATGAAAAGATCCATGTACCTAATGACATTTTTTCTGATTTTGTTCATCCAGTTCAGACTCTTGAGTTTGAAAAGAAAATCTTCAGTGTGCTCATAAAAGCCACTCATTAGGAGAGCATTAGAACTCCATCCATCTTTCACACGAACAGCTTGATATTTCTTTTAAACTCCAACAAATTCCCCTGTTTTCCCTTTATCCCAACCTTTGCCTGCTGACTACAGGACCATGCTCCAGCATCATTTTCTAATCACTTATTTTTTCAGACCCGCACGTGGTCCAGTTTCTCAAACACTTAAAACTGTTTTCTTCAAGCATGATTACAAGATGTTGACAACAACAAAAAAAGAGCTCTCAGAGCAGAGCCCTGTGGGACTCCCTGCTGCTCCTGGCAACCATGCTGCCTCTTTGGCAGTAAACAGATGGCTGCTTTTAAAAGATGAATGGTTTTCTACACTTCAGAACAGTGATGCTGGAGATCAAGCACTTGGCTTTCAGGTTCACAGCAGTGAGTAGCTTTGTTTACATCCCCTCTGTGACTCGGTGAGATCCGTCACTCACCAGTCTTCCTGTTTGATATAACTGTGTTCCACAATGTCATTTTTCCTTTTTTTTTCACTAAAGATAAATGTATATACTTAAACTATATATTTACAGAAATGTAATTTTGGTAACTTCAAGTTTTTAGAAATATTAGCACAAACATTTTGCTAAGTACTGATGGTTCTGGTATGTACGTCCTTTGCCATGGCATTACCTTTACATGTCAGTCGTCCTAATGATTAGGACCACTGACATGTAAAGGTAATGCAATTAACTACATTTTCATTATGACACCTGTTACAGATTGAGATGTAGTGTACAACAAGTTGTTTTTGATGTCATTTAGAGCAGAAAATATGTTGAATTTAAGTTTAATGAGCTTGTTTGGAGCCAAACACGAGAGCCCACAAAACATCACTAAAATTGTGGCTCCTGTGGAGCATTCCTGGTTTAAATTGGCTACCGTAAAAGGTGAGGGTGCCCATACTTACCCATGTGCAACACTAAAAGAGCTAATAAGTATGAATATTGGAGCACAGAGCAATGACAAAGGTAGCCTCGTCTGATTAGTCACATTTTGTTTTACTTGAGTGGAACTACTCTGAATACTCCTCTGTGGCTTCGGAGGTGAGACGGCCATCTCTCTTGTCATGAGGTTTTTGTTTTTTTTTCATTTTGAGAGTCGTCATGGCAAAACAGAGTCAAATAAAAATGTTCAAAAGGTTTTGTTGACATTTCGCAACCTCTTGTAATGCAGGTTGCTGATTTTAAATGGTGTTTTTACTGTGTTTTTGTGGCATTTTTCTGACGATAGAGGACAAATATTAAAAAAATTAAGCTGAAAACTGCAATTCTGAGTATTTATTCAGATCTTTGTGAATCAGGAGCAGACGAAAAACTGAATTTTGAAAAAGCTTGTGGTTATTATGTTAAACATACACTAAGGTTCCCTACTTAAAGCTATAGGTAATGGAGAAGGGAAGGGGGGCAGTGTTGCTCTACACCAACAGTCCCACCCACAACTCAGAGGTGAATTTCTAAAGATCTAGGATCCTGAAAATGACAGGGTTTTGAATCTATTTGCCTGCAAGTGGACGCATCAGAATGGAGCAGAGCAGGGAGCTTGTGGCCCGCCGATTGTAGCTTCTACGTCACGGATAGGCTTTTTCTAACTGCATTGTTTTGTCTTCTCCTGATTCACATTTGGATAAATGAATAGTCAGAAATGCAAATTTGAGCTTAATTTTTTGTATACATGTCCTAAGTCATTAGGAAAATGCTACAAGAACACATTAAAAACACCCAAAACAGGATTTTTATTGGACTGGGTCTTGTGGCATGTTTCCACTTATCTGTACCAGTCAAACAGTAGTGGTGATGTCATTTTGCTATAGTCCCTAGAAATGTTTATTGCCAAATAGTTTTCTTTTGTTCTAACAACCAGGTTACATCAAGAATATCACTGAGCAGCTGCACAAATAATATAGTGAGGAAGGTTTTGGTTCAGGCCCATTTTCGCTCTGTTTTAACCTACCATATCATGCTTTGCCTTGAAGGCAAACATTTTTGTGCACAGACACACACACACCTGCATGACCAAACACACACAAACACAGTCAAGGCAGCTCCATCAACATACCTGCTGGGTTCAGATTACAAATTCTTTGCCAAGGTAAAGGAAATACCCCCAAGGAACACTGCATGGATGAGAGTTGCTTGCTTTCTTTCCTAACCTTTTTAACTTGACTGGGACTGCAGAGAGCTGCAAACAGTTAGAGCTGTGGCAGTTAACAGAAGTGGAAGACGCAGAGGAATGTGCTTTTGCCTTTTCCAGAACTGATGTGTTTGAGAAAATCGTCACTCTCATGAAACAAGACAAAGGTGGTTTTGTAGCTGTAACCTCTTAATCTGAGGACAGACATAGAAGGAATATAGAAGGAAAAATCACAGTTTAACAACTTAAGTCTATCACATCAAACTAAGCGCACTGCTTCCAGACTTAGGAGGACATGTTGCAACATGTCAATCGACACAGTTACATAAATATAACCATTTATACCTTTATAAAAGCAGAACACATTGGTGCTTTGCTGGTGTTTCACTTTTAGATGTTATAACCCAGTAGGAAATACAATAGCAAAACTAAGATAAAAAACTTATGTACTCAGGAGGTACAAAGTTTTCTGAGTTGGTAAACTTTATTTTCCTGTTTCTTTTTGTTCAATTATAGATGCCCAAACTGTGAAGTTAGTTTTCTTCACATGTAAGTTAGCTCATAAAGTAGGAATTGAATCTAATTTAAAGGGCGTATATAAGGCTAAATTAACTTTAACTCTATTCACGCATTTTTGAGTATTCGTCTAGAAACCTGCGCTCTGAGCACCAGCCTCTCCCAATCTATAAAAACAAGCGGGTTCTCACACTGTGACACAGATAAGTTAAGAACAGCGCCTTCCAGTAAGAGTTTGTGCTGCCAGAACTGCCATCAGGCTAACACACACACCCACTTTCTCAGTGAAGCTAGCGGTGGACTGCAAAAATCCTTTTATTTTATATGCACAATATGCACATTTGTTTTCATAGGCGAAACGCACACATGCGAGGCCGGCTCTAGGATGACGTCATGAAATGGGTGGCACCCACAAGGAGTAAAAGGCGGTTTCTCAGTGACCCAGTCATCTTACGTCCAGGTAGGAAAATGAGCTGTGAAAATAACTCATAATTCATAAACTAATCATTCTTTAGTGTGCCAAAGGTGATAATTTATCATATATATAGATATCATTTACTTTGAAAAAAATCCCACCACATGGAAGATCCGATATCTCCAGCAAAACCAGAGCCAGTATGGGCGAGGACCTGCTTTTACTGGTCATGACTGTAAGCTACATTCACTCCGCCATCGGAAGGCAGCCACTTCCAATGGAAAGTCTATTTAAATGTGCATATAGGTATGCACGTTTTAGGCTTCTGCATAAAAAAAAACGCCTCAGATGTACATACGCAAGTTTTTATGACCATTCTTGGGCTCTATGTTCAAAACATGCGTCCATTGAATGTGCATTGAAAGCTAAACCAGGTTGAACTTTGACCAGTTGGGGACATGGATTTGGTATCGATGTATGGATGGCGTCTCCTTTAATTCACAGCAGTGCAAACTGTTTGAAAATTGACCATGGAGGAGAAATTAATAATTCCGCTTTGTGCCTGGCTAGAACTCAATGACACCAAGTCTTTCATACACTGACCAAAAATATAAACGCAACACTTTTGTTATTGCTCCCATTTTTTATGATATGAACTCAAAGATGTGAAACATTTTCCACATACACAAAATAACCAGTTCTCTAAAATATTGTTCACAAATCTGTCTAAATCTGTGATAGTGAGCACTTCTCCTTTGCCAAGACAATCCATCCCACCTCACAGGTGTGCCATATCAAGATGCTGATTTCACAGCATGATTATTGCACAGGTGTGCCTTAGACTGGCCACAAGAAAAGGCCACTCTGAAATCTTCAGTTGTATCACACAGCACAATGCCACTGATGTCGCAAGTTTTGAGGGATCGTGCAATTGGCATGCTGATAGCAGGAATGTCCACCAGAGCTGTTGCTAGGGAATTTGATGTCCATTTCTCCACCATAAGCCGTCTCCAAAGGCGTTTCCGAGAATTTGGCAGCACATCCAATTGGCCTCACAACCGCAGACCACGTGTAACAACATCAGCCCAAGACCTCCACATCCAGCATGTCCACCTCCAAGATTGTCTGAGACCAGCCACTCGGACAGCTGCTGAAACAATCGGTTTGCATAACCACAGAATTTCTGCACAAACTGTCAGAAACCGTCTCAGGGAAGTTCATCTGCATGCTCGTCGTCCTCATTGAGGTCTCAACCTCACTCCAGTTCGTCGTCGTAACCGACTTGAGAGGGCAAATGCTCACATGCGATGGCGTCTGGCACGTTGGAGGGGTGTTCTCTTCACGGATGAATCCCGGTTTACACTGTTCAGGGCAGATGGCAGACAGCGTGTGTGGCGTCGTGTGGGTGAGCAGTTTTCTGATGTCAATGTTGTGGATCGAGTAGCCCATGGTGGTGGTGGGGTTATGGTATGGGCAGGCATACCTGTATGTTATGGGCGAAGAACACAGGTGCATTTCATTGATGGCATTTTGAATGCACATAGATACCGTGACGAGATCCTGGGGACTATTGTCCAACATCACCTCATGTTGCAGCATGATAATGCACGGCCTCATGTTGCAAGGATCTGTACACAATTCTTGGAAGCTGAAAACATCCCAGTTCTTGCATGGCCAGCATACTCACCGGACATGTCACCCATTGAGCATGTTTGGGATGCTCTGGATCTGCGTATACGACAGCATGTTCCAGTTCCTCCCAATTTCCAGCAACTTCGCACAGCCATTGAAGAAGAGTGGACCAACATTCCACAGGCCACAATAGACAACCTGATCAACTCTGTGCGAAGGAGATGTGTCGCACTTCATGAGGCAAATGGTGGTCACACCAGATACTGACTGGTTGTCTGAGTCCCCTGACCCCCTCAATAAAACAAAACTGAAGATTACAGAGTGGCCTTTTCTTGTGGCCAGTCTAAGGCACACCTATGCAATAATCATGCTGTCAAATCAGCATCTTGATATGGCACACCTGTGAGGTGGGATGGATTGTCTTGGCAAAGGAGAAGTGCTCACTATCACAGATTTAGACAGATTTGTGAAAACTATTTCAGAGAACTGGTTATTTTGTGTATGTGGAAAATGTTTCACATCTTTGAGTTCATACCATAAAAAATGGGAGCAATAACAAAAGTGTTGCGTTTATATTTTTGGTCAGTGTATATTAGAATAGAGCTGTGGAGGAAGATTCATGAGATTTACACTGCTTTGACATTTAACACCAAACCTCGTCCAACTGTAGGTGGCAGACTTTTGCTAATAAACAGTAGACAAAGATAAAGATAAAGAAGCCATTCCCTGCTTGTCCAGTGTGAACACCATAGGCTAAACGTGTGTTCAAGAATCCGCATTAAGCATGCTCACATGACCGATTGAGAGGACCAGAACAATACACACAGCAATACTCTGATATTAGTTAATACAGTGTTTTTCAACCACTGGGCAGAGTTTCCGGTGTGCTGTGAGAAATTCTCCAATTTCACGTAATTATTGTAAAATATTTTTATGAAAATAAATCCAGCTAATTACTTCACTGTGACTGTGATGAAGAGGTTTATGAAAAGGAAAGACACCAACAAGACACACTCCATTGTGCTTGGTTTGTAGGTAAAGGCTTTCCAACAGTGTTATGGTTACAAGTACGCTAAAGCAGCATCTTCAAACAAAACACCCTTCACCCATATTTTGTTCGCCTTTGTGCACAGGCAGAGAAATAGGCAACGCTGAAGAGAAAAAAACACACGCTATCACGTTACTGAGCTTGTAGCCAAATCAAAAAAGTCACGCACTGTGGCAGGGACATTAATACTTCCTGCCTGGAAAGCTATTGCTCTGACCTGAAATGGCTAAGGAAATAGCTAAAGTCCCGCTCTCAGGTAACAGAATTTCCAGACGTATTGGTAAAATGTCTGCAGACATTGAAAGTGTAGTTCTGGAAAAGATCTGTATCAGTAGTAAGTTTGCATTGCAATGTGACGAGTCTACTGATATTAGTGGTCATGCCCAACTCTTGGCCAATGTGTGGTTTGTGGATTCAATAAGGGAAAAAAAAGTCATTGCCAGAAAAAATAACAGGAGAGGAAATTTTTTGCGTCACGTCTGAATATCTTGAACAACGAGGACTTATATGGGAAAAGCACGAGCATCTGCAATGATGGAGTGGCAGCCATGGTCGGACGCATCAAAGTGAAAGAGAGAAACCCTGATGTGATTGTTATGCACAGTTTTTACACCGTGAGGCACTTGTAGCCAAGACTTTACCAGCAGACAAAGTTCCTCTGTTAGATGATGTGCGCACTGTAAACTTTGTAAAATCACAACCCGTGAGAAATTGCATATTTGCATCTTTATGTGAGGAAAGAACAACATTTTTTGTTATCTGAATGAACTGAACACAAGAATGCAAGGCTGATGAAACCTGCTTACAAGCACAGATCAAATAAATGGGTTACATTAAAAGGTGCAACTCTGGAAAGAACATGGAAAATGCAAATCTTGAAATGTTTACACTTACCAATCAATGGCAAAATGGTAACACTGCAGAATTATGTTAAATAATAGTGAAACATTTGAAAGCACTTGAGGAGAAGATGTCCTTATTTTCCTTCAACCTACATTGAATCCTTTGACTGGGTGAGGGACCCATACAGTTCAGCGGTTGGTGGAAAGGACACAACTTTACAAAAGCATGATTAGATAAAATTGTAGTTTGACGCTAAGATTTGCTGATATGCCTTTGGAGACTATATGGTTGGCTACTGCCAAAGAGTATCCCATTCTGGCAAACAGAGCTATTTTGACATTGCTCCCATTTTCGACAACTTAGCACTGTGAGGTTAGCTTTTCAAGGCAGACTACTACAAAAAGTAGAGACAGAGAGAGACTGAAAGCTGTTGAGGAAGAAATTTGTGTGTGTCTTTCAGCAATTCCTGCCAAAACATCAGCTTTATCTTCATCTAAACAGGCTCAGGTTTTACACTGAGTGAAAATATGATCACTAAATGTGTTTTCTTTGTGTTTACTTTGTAGCAACCAGCCTTGTTTAAGTTGTTAATGTGTGATGTGTTGCTACTCTTGGCTAATATTCTATAGTTCTGTTGTGTTCTGGGTTCAGATTGGTGCAATGTATGAAGGATGAATGAAATTGGGTGAGAGTGGATGGGGGCTGGAGGGGAAAAAGAAATGGAATGGGTGAATGAAGACATGTTTGACACGTTTGTTGTTTTTACTGTTGTATATGGCATGGTTGTGGCTTACAGGAACTGTTAAAATCAGCATTAAAAGCTTTGTAGCAGAAAAGACCACCTCTGACTCTTATTTAGTTCAGTAGGACATTACAATTTGATTGCTATGCAGTTCGCGTTGTTGACAATGACTTTATATATTAATTTTTATATTTTCTGCTGGTGGTGTTCCATTGGATTTTCTGAATGATAAAAGTGTGCCTTTTGCTCAAAAAAGGTTGAAAAACACTGGGTTAATAGATAGAAGATAAGTAAAGGGTTTAGTCACTCGTACGGGGATGACTCATACAGGTGCTGCTGGATTTTGTGTTGTCTTGCCCCATGGAGGGTATTTGGAAGAGTGACTGATACATCTTAACCCTTGTGCTATCCTATGGGGTCCAGATGACCCGATCCTTACATTGACGTGGACACCAGTGAAGAAACAAACAACAAATTATTGAAGAAAAAAGGTTCTTGTGGGGTCTAGATGACCCAACTCCCAATGTTAAAGTGCCTAGGATAGCACAAGGGTTACAGGGAGAGCAGGTTTACCTTACAGTTCCTTGAGGCTACTATGGTCACTGTTGAA
This sequence comes from Oryzias curvinotus, assembly GCA_023969325.1. NCBI lineage: Eukaryota > Metazoa > Chordata > Actinopteri > Beloniformes > Adrianichthyidae > Oryzias > Oryzias curvinotus. Next base: position 1,058,553 of record CM043708.1, read on the forward strand.
AATGGAGCATACAATTGTCGATTGTGTGATGAATGTATTGTGAAGCAGGCGGATGTTAGTTACATGCATTTATGACGCATGGTTGATGCTGTCGTACAGAGCTCTTATGCTAAACTAAAGTCGTTAGTAAAGCCTTGATGTGTGTGGGAGAATGCCAAGAGTGTGCAAAGCAGTAATCAAATCAAAAGGTGGCTACTTTTCAGAACCTAGAATATGACATTTTCAGTTGTTTCACACTTTTATGTCATAAATATAATTCCACGTGTTAATTCACAGTGTTAATGCCTTTAGTGTGAAAATAAAATTTTTATAGTCATGAAAATAAAGAAAGGTCTTTGAATAAGAAGGTGTGTCCAAACTTTTGGTCTGAACTGCATATGTCTAACGGACTGAACACACATGTACCAACATACGAAACAATTTTATCACGTTAAAATTACATAATTTATGCACAAAACACCAATGAATAGCTTATAAAACATCGCAACAATCGCGCATGGTTCGTGGTTTTAACGTGGTTCATTCGTAATAAATCTGTGAAAATTTCACATAAAGACCACAACTTCTCACTTTTTCCACGTATGACCAATTTTCATCTGTACATTACGTGCAAGATGTATGTAGTGCAGGGGTGGGCCATTATTTTGACTCGCGGGCCACATTGGGTTCTAAAATTGAATAGAAGGGCCGGACTAAAAGCAGATGCGTGGCGTGAGAAAAAAATAACATGGAATCTGGATGAAAACATTTGGATTGAAAATTATATTTTAAAACAGAGCATTTTAGAGTTTTTAGGTTAAAACTTTTGTTCTTAATTTAGAGCCACTTGAACCAATGTCTTGATGTACTTCATGTAAAACCTAGAGAAATGCTGCGTTTATGTGGTGTTTGAATGATAGGAAGAATGAAAAACAAATCTTCCAACACCACATGGATGCTAGAGCAGATCCCCAAACTTTTTCGTGTGAGGGCCACAATAACTTTTTCTTTAAACTTCTTTTATCATTCTTTTATCGTAAAGCCCTATAGTAAAATTTTAATAATTCGTGATCTTTTAAATAAAATAAATAACACTATTTATGAAATAAAAAAATGACCAAATAACTGTGATTTTCAAAGACAAAATTTAGGACTAAATATACGGATACATTAAAAAGAAAAACCAATAAATAGTGGATCCTCTCCCGTCATTTTCCCGCTGAGACTTTGAGGGCTGCAGCTCCTCACTCGTCTCACAGTTTGAGCTAAAACTGAGCAGCTGTGTCCTGCATGTCTGTTTCTCATCCAGTAATAATAAAAAAAGTACATTTCTATGTCTTCTTCTGCAGCTACACATATGTCTGCGTTACCTTTTCACCAGTACAAAGTTCCCTCGTTTATTGCAGGAGTTACGTTCTAAAAATAATCGTGATCTGTGAAATCCACTGAGTCTGATTACAGACGTTTATAGCAGTAAAACTCCTCACTGTCAACTTAATACACTTTTCTCAGACAGACATTAACATTTTTCATCATTTCTCTTGTTTAAATTCTCAAACCTTCATAGAAATTAGGTCCAGGATTTTAGAATGAAAACAAAGACCTGATCGCAATCACAGATTTCTAATCTGAAGAGCTCAGTGTTTCTGTACAGCAGACACGGAGGAGATTGATTGACAAGGTCTCCAGCCAATCAGGACACAGAACAGGGTGCCCTGTTAAAAAAAAAAAACAATATAATTGCTCTAAAAGAATGAGCTAAACCGGGAAAGATGAACTGCGACGTAGAAAGGAAAGACTGTCTTCTGTTCTATTTGACAGGGATTTGAGAGGGTTTCAGGTTGGAGCACAGACTGCAGAAGGGGGTAAGAAAAGGTCACATTCTATGCGGGTCTTGATCGTGTGGCCAGATAAAAATAAAAAACATGGGTCTCTGATATTGTTCAGTGGGCCGAACATGGAGGCAGGCCCGATTCAGCCCGTGGGCCATAGTTTGCCCGCCCCTGATGTAGTGGCTGTATGACACTGCCTTTACCCTTGCAGGTGTTTTGAGTGTTCACTTCAACCTGTCACTTGCAGCATGCCCTTAGTAAATAAATATGCACGAATGTTTTTAGTAGACGGGATCACTGAGCGATCTATGACCTTGATATTTCTACCTTCCCCGTACAAGTTTGCCCATTTTTTGCCTGCAGACAGTCTGTATCCATCCATAAGGGCAGTTGTCCCTGATGCTTTTTTAACTTCAGCACTAAGAAAACAGAAAGCAGACGGAATCATTGAGACATCCCTTTTTATACATAATGTCTATCTGGCTCATTTTTGTGGTAACCAAATGTTTGGCTTGAATGTTAAAAGTTAGGGTTGAATAAATTAACACAAAAATTAAAGATATTTAGTTCTTTCTTTAAGCATTTTGTAACAATTTTGAAAACAAATAATGTATGAAAGGACACATTTGGTGTCACATCAGTTAGAAACATACATGTGAGCAGAATAATTTGTAAATTGGGCTACAGAAAATATTGCTGTCATCGTCCCTGTCAACACTAAGCAACTTCTTCCATCATTAACTCATTTGGTGTTCTTTGGTGGAATGTTGACCGACCAATGCTGTGTATTTAACATGAACCTCAACAGTATGTGAAAAAAATCATGTACAAATGAAAATTCCAAAATAACCTCTTTATCACAAACTGGTCACCAGTTTGGTCATAAGTTCTGTGCAGTTTTACTGTCTTCATGTGTATGTGTTGCTCACTGTGGCACACAAAACAGCAAGTGTTAAGTGGGGTTGAGTCAGGACTGTTGATGGACCATTCCATGCTCTCCACTCCCACATTCCAGAGGTAGCCTCTGATAAACCCTGCTCCAAGAAGGGCAAATTAAATGCCTGACGTGTATTCAGATTGCCTCCAGCGCTGATAAGTCAACATTTCTTTAGTGAGGAAGTTGCTACCCCATACGATCTGACTGCCTCCAGAGATGTTGGGTTGTTGAGGATCAAAGACTTTCAGCTCAGTTTTCTTTTGGTTTAAGTTTCACGACTATTTCTATTAACGACCTCCTCAGTGTTTTTGGATCTAATGCTTGTATTGGCGAAAGTCAGATTTTGCCTTCTCATTTTTTGTGCACCGCTGTTTCTTTTTTTGCCATGTTTTCCAGTGTCACATGTAAGGTATTTATCTAATTTACCTGTCATTGTTTTTTTTACATTTTGCTCTTCCACAATGAGTGTTGGGGCATTTCTCAGTGTAGCATTCTCTATATCTTCCAGACTCTTGGAACTTACAATCCAGCTGGGGAATCCAGACCCATGAGTTTATGTCTTTTAACTATTGTTGAAGCGTTCCCAGTGGCCTTTAATTATGATTATGCAATTTTTAACCAAAATCAAAACCTCTGTCATTTTTTAGGACAGATTTTTTGCAGATCGTCAGTACTTCATTAGGGATTTGCCTCTGAAATGTGGACGAAGCAGCTGGCGCAGAGTAGTCCCGCCCCCTTCCAATCATCCATCTGTGTACACTCTCTCCCGCTAGTTTACAGCCCTTCATTACTCCAAATCTAACATAATTGGTGCAAAAAAAATGGCGAGCAATGCTGGAGTTATCCAGTTTGGAGTCAGATGCCAGCTTGAATAAAAAAAACGAAGACATACAAGGATCTAGTCATCTGCAAGTGGATGCATTCCAACAGAGAGGAGCAGGGAACTTGTGGCTTGCCGTAATAGATTTGATGTCACACCAACAAGATTTTTTTTCCGTCTGCTCCTGAATAACAACAATTTGAATAAGTACTAAGAAATGCAATTTTACGCTGAACTTTCTTTTTATATGTCCATCATCAGAAGAATACCACAAGAACGTGTTCAAAACACCAAAAACACCATTTTCAGCAAATTACTGTTTACTTTAGCTTCCAATAATGTACTTAAATCTTTTCTCTAAAGGGTTAAGTTATAATCTTTCTAAAATGTGTTTACATGTTTTTATCCATTCATTTGGCACTGATCAGCTTACATTAGCTGTTCGTAACAGTATATTTACTCTGAGCACATTTTTTCCTCTTCCTCTTATAAAGAAATGACACATATAGGCAACACAGTGATGTCAATAGGTGTGGCAACATGTATGATAGAATGGGTTTGTTACAGATAAAGCACCACAGACAAGAGGAATGTGACCTGTGTGTTTTTAACCTTCTTTCACGACTGCCACACACCATCAATCACCATCTACAACCAGCTTCCCGATGGACAAGCAGACTCTTTCTGCTGTTGATAGGACAGGTCCAGGAGCGAAAACAACTCTTGGCGGTTTTGAAAAAAAAAGGGCGTTGAAGCACTCGGCGGGGCAGGTTTTCCCGCAGAAATAAGTAGATGTGAAGGTTTAGGACTTAGTTTAAAGGATTTTTATTTATTTAGTGGCTGCATATATTTCCCAGAAGTGCCTCAAGCAAAAGGAGGGTTGTGAAATAATCCATCACAGCTCGTAAATGTTGCAGTAAACATACACGTCAATAATTTAGCCACCAAGGTAAATCACAGACGCAGCTCCAGATAAATTCAGGAGGGGTCACTCGGACATCTGCGTCTTTCCAAAGGGATTCTAAGGGCTGCTTGTTAGCGGTGAGTTTGCAGGGTTTGCCGTGAACCATGAAGTGTGACTAACAGTTTGTTTCATAATCAAAACCGTCCAGAGCGCACCGTTTACATTATTCTGTGTTGAAAAGGCTTAACCCAAACATGTAGGATCATGCTCCATTTGGGCTGCTGAAATATGTCTCAGTCATGTTTAAGAGTCAGGAAAAAATAGGATAAACAACTGATGTTTGATGAATTTGCAGAAATGATTGCTTTTTCCTGCAGGAAAGCAGAGAAAAGCAGAGGTCTGGCTGAGGTTTCACTGCTTCTTTAATACCTGTTGAGTGGACAGAGCTTTAGTGAGCCCGAGCGCGACATTTCCATTTCAGTGTTGAACAGGCACACCTGTCTGCGCAGGTTAACCTTAACCTAGAGCGCAGAAACTGAAGTCTCCTGGGAAATCAGTCAGACACTGGAAAAGAGTCATTACTTTTAATCGTGCGAGAATGAAATGTCAAATTCACAGAGAAACAGGAGAAATAATGATAATTTGAGCTTTTACAAACAGGAAGTGTGTGACAACCCTGGTTAGCTGGTCAGGGCAGCACTTGTTTTCACTGGCTGTTATGTTATCTTGGCTTTAAATTGAATGTTTAATTTGCAGGATAACAACATTAGATGACAGAAGAGTTGGGTGTTTTAGTGAATGAATCATTAAACAAGTCAGTTTTGCGCTGTAAAATGTAGTTATAGTAAAGGGCTTTCATATTGATTACTGTGGGAAACACAGGATGATAATCCTCGTCTCGTTGGCGGTGTCCACATTAAAGCCATGACAACCTTGTTGCAGAAAAGCAAACATGGAGACTGCCTACAGCTACCTCATATGGTATTCATAAAAAACTGAAGTAAAAAATGACATTTGTATTTACAGACTGTTATCACTAGGAAAAACTGTTTTTTTGGATTTGGACCATTGACTGTATATGAGAACTGGACAGTGAGAGTGATGTCACCCATTGAAAGAGGCTTACCTCCGGCTCCAACCAAATGAGGTCAATTCACTCGCAATTTTTTTGCGATATGGAAATCACCATGTTGGAACCAGACGTTGTCAGTAAGCATAAGCAGTGATTGGTCTGAGTTGGCCAGAGTTAACATTTCTATGGCAACCACCTTTGCCAATAAGGAGTGAACCTTTTGAAGGTCCACATTCCCATGACTGAAAGTCTGCTGTCAAACATTTTGAAAGTTCGACGTGAGATCACTTGCTGTTTTTATGGCATCTGATTGGCCAGTTTAAAACTTGAATAACTTGCACTACAGAAAAAATATCATGAAAATAAATTTCTGATTAGCAAGAAGGTGCTAAAAACAGAGAACAGAGAAAGAACGATTATTCTGACAAATATAATGACTGAGTAATAGCTGTTTATTTCTCTATGGACCTCTATGGGATGTTGACCTCCAGCGGGTACTTCCTGCTTGGAACATGAGGAAGGAGGGGCTACTCAGTCCACTTCTCATGTACAATCAAAGATTTGGACCAAACGAAATGAGGATAATTTGGGGTTTATAACTCTCTTAACACTGACTGTAGGTTGGTATACTGCTACACTACGGCTCTTTTCACTGTATTATTGATTAAATGTCTTTGTTTTTTCACTGTTGATGGATTTATTTTTCTATTCCATTCACTGAGTTTTTAAAATTAAAATAAAAATATATATAAATCTTTTTTTTTTTTTTTTTTTTTTTACATGAAATGAGCGTGGAGTTTATTCTGCTGGAAAGAGGCTGAAGGTTTTGAATCACCTGAGTGGTCTTAAAACAGATGTTTTATTGCAAGAGATCCATTTAACTAACAACAGACACTCTTCTCTCCTCCACACAGTTTCCATTCATATACCCAGCGGGTTATTTATGGAAGGAGATGTGTCTCATAATTAAAATAAGAGTAAATACCAGAAATGCGTTTGACTGAAAAATAAAATGAAAAAAAAATCAGTCTGCCAAACGGCCTTTTCTTTTTCCTTTTCAGCACACAAATGATAAAGATAACTGTATTTGACATTTCCTTTTCAAATTGTTCTCTGGTAAATGTGTAGCAAAATTCATTTAGAAATATTTGACAATAAAAATGGAATACCAGAAATGCTTTTTCATTTTCACAATGTAAGTGCATCAAATGACTCAAAAATAAAATAAAAAGTCTATTCTCCGAAATGCTTTTTCATTTTCTACTTCATCACTTATTCTGTGACATCATTAAAGCAATAACACAAAGAGGGGATTGCATTTTTCGTTTTCACATCGACCACGCCAAAACTGTTGCATAATTCATTTTCAGTCAGCAGCTCCAGGGGGGAGGCGGAGCGATGTATAAGAAGCTTACCTTAACACAAAGTTAAGTGGAGTTTATTTATTTGAAACATATTATGAAAACAATAGATACATTTATGCACTCACAGATAACAATAGTCAGTCAAGAGTCCATTTGATAGAATGATAAACAGGAGGAAATTTTAAGTTTCTTTTATTAGGTATACTTGGGTTTAAGTAAGTATAAGTAAAGTAAGCACACTAGAGTGTCGGGATCATATTTTCTTACCACATTGGGAAAGTGGTGTTCTCCATCTGGAACTTCCAGGTTTTGGAGGCATAGATAACCTCTCCACTGACCTGGAGTCAGGCTCCAACGCTTCTCCTCAGACTTCATTCCATCCACACCCCCCTCCCTTATGGGGACCTTAATTCATTGGTAAATATGCTGTGTTATGGGTCAGCTCGGTGGTGATGCCTGCTCCTCGTGGCTGCATGCAGATCCAGCAAAATGAATGCAGGAGAGTAAGTCAGATTAAAAAACTGCAAACACAAGGACGTGCAACTGAAAGAGCAAGTGATGAGACTGCAACAGACACAACCTGAGGTTAAGTGTAGCCACTTCAAAAAACAAAGAGTTGTTGAGAGGCTGATGCGGAGTCCGGGTATTGAGTGACGCGCAGTGCAGTCAACCTTATTCCATTGGATTCTGAAAGCTGAGAAGAGCCGATCTGCGATTCCCCTGATGCCTTAATTTATCTGTAATTTTAAATCTATTATCTTTTTGCTTTCAAGTTCATGCTGAATGAAGGAAAGTTTGGAATGGAAGTTTTTGAGAAGTATTTGCATCAATCAGCATCAAGGGGATATGCAACCCTTTACAAAGGTGAAGGGTTGTATATCAACACAGTTCCTTTTCTAAGCTTTCAGAATCCATTGGAATGACATTTGATTGTGCAAATAGTCAAAGAGTGACAGTAATTCAAAAAGCGTGTCGTTTCCTTTCACTGCTGACGTCTCCTGTGTTAAAGAATTTAAAGATCTGGCACAAATATCAATCCATATAAATGTAAACATCTACAATTTATTATTTTCCTTGTGAAATATCGACTGAAAAATGACAGTTTTATCTGTTGGTTTGCAATTAAACGGAATGCCTAAATAAAACGTTGTGCAGGAAACCAGCCTTACTGAAGGAGGGGTCAGGAATTTACAGAGACTAGAGAAAATACACCATATTTGAATGTTCTTAGAAAGCAGGAAAAAAACACTTTTTAGCAGGCAAAAATTGTATTTTGTGTCACATCAACATTTGGCCAAAAAATGACTGACAATTATGCTCTGAGGCAAACAAGTTTTTCTTTTTGCTTTAGAGGAGGAGGGTTTCTTTTTTTAATTTTTATTTTTTTAAAGAACAGCCAGAAACTTACAATCAACAGACAAGGCGCTGCATCCTGGGTCAACTCTCGGTGAAGGATTGTGAATCTCACCCAACCGCTTTTAAAGGAGAGGCTGAGCAAGGACACCATTGTACCGGACCTGTACAGGCCATCGGCCAGAGCCCCCACAAACTCCCCCTTCAGGTAATGCCTTCTCTAGTTTTTTTTATTCATTTCTTCATGACCGGGTGGTTTTATCCACTCAGCCATAGATGAAGAAGAAGTTCCTCCAATGCTGGCCTGCAGTGAGGGAGGGAAGCCAGACATTTTTTCCAGGAATTCCTTGCAATCTATGAAAAAGAAGAATAAAAAGATGATGACAGATGCAGGGATCCATCCACTCAGTTAAGTTTTTCATTTTTACCTTTAAACAGCTCCGCACGCATCTTCAAGTCCTTCCAAAATAATTTTTTAGCATGAAAAGGACATTCATGGAGCAGTTCAAACATTACCACTCCAACCTGCCACACCGTGGTGGGCCGGGCTGAGCAGCAGCGGCAATGTGTAAACTCAGGGGGGTCCCAAGTCGCTTCTGAAAAACACAAAAAGTAACACCTTTTATTCACAGTTTCATGTGTCTGTCAGTTATTGGATCACGGTGTCAGCATGCATCCTTTTTTTACACTAACCCCCCCCAAGCAGCAAAAATAGTGCAAATCTGAAGCAGAAGGCTGATCGCTCACTCCAGATGAATTTGTGTGTAGTGTCCCTCTTCGTCCAACTGTTGATCCCAAAGTCAATAAGGCGGGACAGTTGTGCTGGTCTCCATCAGGATGTTCTCCATTATCCTGATGGAAGATTTCCTTTTCTTCCAGCTCTTTAGCAGCTTTCACTAGCTGTTTAAGAATGATCTGAGGAAGACAGAAGATACAGAACACTGAGAAAAAACACATGAAAGAAGACCTCCTCCTCAGAGGGAGAAATAGAAAACAAGGAGCCACTGTGAGCAGGTGGTCATGCCTGAACCAGCCCACTTTGGTCTCTTCTTTATCCAGCAAGGCTTTTTAAATTCTCTAGTCGAAAAGGAACTCGACTTTCCATTACCAAAATAATAATGTCTGAGATGACAGTAGTCAGATGGAGTAGTGGTCCCCACGTCTCCGTCAGCCACAGAACCTCTCTTGGGATCTGAATGCCATCATCATCCTGTAAAATGCCAGGGAAGTGATGAGGGGGGAGAAGCAGCACAGGTGAGACTTCCGGTGAGCACCAGTGACTGCAGCTAAACTTGCTGGTTGTCTTAAGACCATATATTTGATCGCCACCTGTAAGACACAAACAGCTTTGGTGAGCATTTCCCTCCTGATCTGCTCCATCAAGAGCTTTTCTGTGTCACACTTACTGGGAAACGATCAGAAACATGACAGCCGGCATAAACGGACCCGTAGCCACCTTCTCCCAGCAGGCCCTGCTTCTCATGCTTTGCTGCAGAGACACACCAGAGAAGTTTAGCCATGGCTGTGAGGAAAAGGCGTTTCAACAGGTTTTTAATATTCTCCTTCACTTATTAAGAAACCTGACTATTATTTTCACCTTCAAATTGGTTTCTGTTGCTGGTCTTTTGTTCCATCTCACTTTCTCTGGAATCTTCTGAAAAGACCAGACACACATTTGATAAACTGTTAAGAAAAAGTAACTCAAGAATAAAAGGATTCAATTTTCTTCTGAGGGGCAAAGATGAATGGTTCTGTAAATTCATTAATGGTCCCATTTTCCTCCCAGACAGTCAGAACAGCTTCAGAAGATCTGTTCAAGGATTGCTTTAAATTATTGTTTTAATTTCTTTCTCTCTGTCAAACATTACCGAGTACTCAGGTTAAATAATTCTTTTGACTTTTATATTTTCTTTTAATGTTTAAAACAAAGTGACAGATAACTAAAGTTTAAAAAACAGAGACCCAAAGGTTTTCTTTATTTGCCAAACTTTTGTGTGTCTTAAATGGAAACAGCTGACAATCGGACATTTTCTGTTCCTCACAGAATAATTTGTGCTTAATAGAAGTACTGGCAATATTTTATTGTGCAAATTATACTTAAATATGTGGATTTATAAAAATGTACATGAAAAAAAATATTGATCTTATATCATTTTTTTTTTTTGCCTTACTGGGACACAAAATATCTTTAGCAAGAGTCTGATATTTTTTTTAGTCAAAACTGCTTGAATGACAAACACAGAAGTTTGCAGAAGGTGAACTTTAAAGCATTTAGACTCGTACATTTTTAATTTATCCTTTGATATATTTGACCAAATAACATTTTGTAAACGTTTCTCCAATATATTTTAATAAAAATGCTATTTGTTTTAATTTTTCAATAATCGTCCTGTTAGTTTAAGGTCAAACCAACTTCTAAGGACAAATATTTAGTGCAGTAATCTGTTTGTTATCACTGAGAAACAACAAAAGTGTTATAATCATTTTACCGCTATCAGAGTCAAGGCGTTGTGGGGAGCTGCTAGATAGAGAAGCTTCTTTATTTTCTCAGCAGTCCCCCCTCCTTCAAGAGAGTATTTTAGCTTCCTTTTTAGTCCCCCCCTCCTTCAGGAGAGTATTTTAGCTTCCTTTTTAGTCCCCCCCTCCTTCAGGAGAGTAATTTAGCTTCCTTTTTAGCCCCCCCCCCCCCCCCCCAACCCCCTCCTTCAGGAGAGTATTTTAGCTTCCATCATCTTCAGCCAAAAACGACGGTTCTTGGACCACAGCATTGACTCTACAAAAAAAGCAACACAAGAATAAGAAACACACAAACCTGGAAATGGGTTCAGTTAGGAGACATCTGGGTCAAAACAATTCACTGCTTACACACCTATGTGATGAAAACATTTTTATGCCAATGATTTTAATTGCTTTAAACATTTAGGGATCATTTCAAACGCACCTCTTTTTAGCACATACATCTCACCCGCGCGAGGCCCTTTGGAGTGTTTGGGTGATCTGATGCCACTGTTGGAGGCGTCCGTTTTGCCCCACTCCACCAATTTTAACTGCACCCCCTAAGCAAATAAACACATATGTACAAACCAGACGGGTAGTGGTCACGTCAGACCCCGTTTCCCGCCACGACAGGGGTTGGATGGGCTGGCTGGTGCAAGGACAGCTGGGGGGAACCTGTACTCTGGATATGGTTGATGTTTTATTTGTTGGACGTGCAACTCCATGTATTCATGTCTGTGTGCACGAGCAGGGGCCGCGATGGCTTGTGTACATGTGTGTATGGGCATCAATGCATGCCATGCAAGTTACGAATGACATCCATACCTAACCCTAACCTTGTAACATCATCCGCCCGTCGTGTCCGAGCAGTTAAAACTCAAAGTTCACATCTATTACAAAAGTAACAAACAACCCCGATTGTAAATGTCCATCACAAGAGCCACTCAGCTGTGTTCATTTTCCTGACAGGACAAAAACTAATAAAATAAAATAAACACAACTAGAATTAATCTATATAGGTAACTTGAAGAAAAAATTAAGGGTTTTAAGTGCACCTTATAATGCGGTTCAAAATACTCCAAAAATAATGTTAATTATAAACTGGATTTTAAACTGTTGTAGAATAAGTAATACTTACAATATTATTTTTATCCTGAAAATGTCAAATGTTAAAGTGAGGGTCTGTACTGTCAAAAAGACTGACTTAGCGAGGTTTCTCAACATTTCATGGCAAAGCAACAAGTAAAAACTCGTACACTGAAGATGTAAAAGTCAGACGTTTCTTGGTTTTGTTCTGTTGCTGTTCCCAGCTTTGTAACTGAAAGCATCTGGTCTCTTGTTGACCTACCTGAGCTTCTGAAGAATCCTTAACAGTTGAGGAAATGTTATTTGCACAGCTCTAAATGTCCATGAAAAATCAGTTATTGCTGTTGCATCAATACAGCCAACACACTCATTCAGGCGTCTGTGCTCGTCTGGAGCTCACACTTGTGACCTGTGGAAGAAAAAAAAAAGCCATCTCTCAAAATTACAAATGAAAGAAGGTGGAAGTTTAACAAAGTCAAAAGATTTGGTCTTTGAATCACAATTTTTCCAGTTAAATACAAATAAAAACAGATTCTTTCATTTTTCAAGGCTTTTAAGTTGTGCAGCTTTATGTCCATAAGTCAAGGTTATTTTCAACAGGAAAACTGATGAGAGCAAATACTACTATAGTTTTATAGTCAACAAGCCAAATTTAAACAAACTCCTTTCTCAAATTGACTGATGTCAACTCCTGCTATTTAAAGTTTTTTATTTATTTGCTTTAAATTTGTCAGCCAAAGCGACACCCATAAAGGCAAAGATGCCAAAAGAAGCCCCAAACTGAGAAAGAGACCAGGTACGTTCAGGCGTGCATAAATGTGTCACTGTATCTGTGCTAAAAATGCTATTTATCGGTATGATTCAAATCATTTTGATCATTTTAATCTTAGAATTGTTGCTTAATTACAGCACAAGCCGCAAGGGGAGACAGCAGCGAGCTCCGTCTTACAGCCGATTGTGCCAAACTGGGTTGAGGGCGTGCTCTGAGCTCACTCAGAATATGCTAGTTATGCAACAATTAATGTAAAAAATACATATATACATTGTAGACATTTATTATTTACATATCATCACTTTCCCTTTAATATATTATTTCATGTTTTTTAATTGTTTAAGGCTCACATCTGACATAAAGCTGCACTGAACAGACGGGTGAGGTGAGACCTCAAAGAAGAGGGCACACATGAAATTATGTTTGTTGTTCAGTTATTGCTAATAAAGTTCGATAGGAGTCCATTATTTCATGATTTGCTCTGATTGACTTCATAAACGGCAGATATAATATTATTAATACGTGTCCTGAAGTTGGATTTATAATCAAAACATCAAAGAAATAATGGACGACCAATGCCGGACCTACACATCTTTATTGAAACTTAAAACTAAAAGGACAAATACTTATTTAAAGTTCTGTCACTAGCCGCTAAATAAAACACTAACCAGGAAATGGGGCACTACGTCCATCCCATCAAAAGAGCAATGGACATCAACATTTAATGACATCTAACGGAAACAATAACAAACAGACTAAGAGTGCAAGAGGCACAATTATACCCAAAGTGGAAAAAATTGACACTTTACAACAAATAGACCTAAGAAGCACCATTGACCTCTGTTTTGATTGTGGTTTGTTTTCATGTAACAAACACTAATAAAAATAAAGTAAAAAAAAAAAAAAAGAAACTAAAAGACTTTCACGCTACAGTCACTGAGATTCTTGCTCAGAAGGAGAGGCGTATTGACTTCATTTACAAGTTAAGGTTAGACCAGTGTGCTTGTGTGAGAGAACGTGTATCCTCCACACACTTCCCTAAAGGGCTGCACGCTTTCACCCCCAAGCAATGGGCCATCCCCAAGCACCCAATAAAGCACTCCATACAATCCAAGTTGGATCCAAGTTGGATTGTAAGGAGGGAGGGGTATAAGGTGCAGAAAGGGAGGGGCATAAGGTGCAGTAAGGGAGGTGCATAAGGTGCAGAAAACGAGATTGAAGGAAATTGCCCCGACCAGCTTGGCTTCAACAAGATGGTCAATTGTTGCTAAGCAACATTCTACTTTTGGGGAGAAGACCCATACCTGAGCGTGATTCAGTGATGGGTACCCTGAAAAAAGAAAAGGCCCCCCCACCTCTGAAGAGCAGCCCCTGTCTCCCCCCCATGTAAAGACGGAATAAGACCAGAAGAAAGCTTGAACGGGTGATTGTTCATAACATTTAGTAACAGACAGGAAAGGAGAGCCATGGAGTGTTCAGCCTCTAAAATTAGCTTCTTGACTGACCAGGGAAAAATATTTAACTTGTTCAGCGTTGGGTCCAGTGTCTTGCAGTTTATCATTTAAATCAAATTGGTTGACGGGGGTCATGATTGAAACAGCATGAGTTTTCCTACTAAAGAGCAAAGCGAAGCGTATCACGCTGAAGAAGGTAATTACATTGAAAATCATTATCTTTATACATTTTTTTAACACCTACATTCATTTCATAGAAAAAAATAATTTTTAAGAAGATGCTTTATGTTTTTCCATCTGGCTTAACCCCTTGATGCTTATTTATGCAAATATGCATTAAACCATTTTTGGGTCCAAAATTACTGTAATTCAGCATCTACTTGAAAGCAAAAGGTGATTCTTTTTCCCCTCAGAGCTGCAAATAAATTCAGGTGTCAAGAGCGTAAAATATGATTTTTTTTAGGTTTTTTTATGCTTTTGCAATAAATATGAAGCCAGTTTTGACCGGGAATACTGACCACTGCAAAGTACCTTGTGATGTCTAGAGCCCTTATGTGGACAAACAAGGTAGAGAAGTTTCATTAAATAGAAGCCAAAAAAAAAAGTGATGAATCGAGGGTAAAAGATTGTTTGAGAAGAAACGTGTGGTTTCACCGTGAACTCCCCAGTGGAACACACAAACAGGAAAGTGTGATCCTCCTCCCTGTAGGTGGACCCTAAGTCCACATTCTGACCACAGAGTGGTAGTTAAGCATTCCTCAGAGACGTGCTGCACTCTCCGGTCTGCACCTCTACACCGATGGATTCCCAGGGCTCCAGGATAATGAGTCCAAGCTTACTTCAAAGCTCTGAAGAGCTGCTGGAACACCGACTTTGATGTGCTCTCTGCCACAGACGCCATGTCCAGAATGTTTTAAAGTTTAAAAAACACACCTGCTATCCACAAATCCTTCCCTTGATTTGTCAAACTCAAATCATGTGTTCATTAAAGTCATTGCAATTTGTGTGACTATTAGAACTGACACACTAACACAGATACAGTTTAAGAATATTAAAACAGCAAAACAAAAAGGCAACTTTTTACTAAAGGCTGAGTTCAACTGAAAGTAAATGGAACCAACATATTTCAACATGTAACCACCACTAGGAGGCCTCTTACCAAATGAAACATTTTTTATAAAATTGTATCCGAGCACGTAAAAGGCTTTTTTTAAAGCCAGTTTGCCTCAGAATCCAGAACGCCTTATACGTGGCTTAATTCTGATTGTGCTGTTGCAAATATGGTTGGGTGTTATTGTGAGCACAGCTAAGGTGTCAGACTGTGGAGGGTTTTTTTTTTACTTGAATTAACGTAGGCACAGGAACATTTGTTTCAGCACTATCAGTCTTAATTTATACATGATACTAACAAGGTTGGGGTTTAGTATAAGGTACTAGAGTTTATCAAAATATCTATTGAAGTTAAGTATTGTTAATATACTAACAAAGTTAATGTGTCTAACATGACTATCGTATAGCATGTTACAAACAAGTTCTAGAGTTAGTGTGAACACAGTTTAAAAAAAATGTGTGACTGATGGACTTATCTCTGACTGTTTTGTCTTGCTTAATGCGCCTTAAAGTTTACAGCCCCTTTATATATGACATCAATATGAAAACTGGCCATTCATTTATAATCCTTATAATCCAGTGTGCCCTACTGACTGGAAAATATGGTACATCAAATTCTCCAACATTATAGTATTGTGAATATCGTACACTATCGTATTTTTTCAACTTAACAATTAATTCTTTCATATTTATGATGAAAGTTTCCTCAAATAGAAGTATAGTTGGCAGATTTTCCGCTCTGGAATGACCTTGCTGGGCGTGTCCCAAAAGCCGCCATTTCATCTGATCTACCAAAGAACAGGTTTGATAGAGTCAAGTTCACAACACCCTCTGGACGTCTTTTCACATTTCTTGTATCTCACTACAAACTGGGGAAAAGGCAAATCCTGTAATATTAGCTTCATGTATCAAAGGTTTCCTAATGTGTTAGGTGGATACCATCTATTGTGAGAACCAGTCATTTTTCTAAAACTGTCTAAATATAAAAAGGATATTTCCTGAGTTTGATGAACCACACAATATTCTCATGAATTACTTTGTCATCACTAATTTAAAGAGGAGCAAACTGTTTTGTAATTTCAAATACGCCACTTGTAGGTTTACTAGGAGCAGTTCATGAAAGAAATGCAAATTTAACACTATGAACTATTAATCATCCAATAATTAATTGATTGAATACTTAGCTGTGTCTTCCAGTTTCTCATTAAAATGTGTTATATACTGCCTTATGCGGTGCTCTTTGGGAGCATTTTAGCAGCTAATTACTGGTCTTGGTGAAAATTTTTAACAAACTTAATGCATTAAAAGTATTGCTCAGACATCATGTTTCATTGGAATCAATGGCTGTCCTTGGTTTTTCCCCCAGAAATTTTAGGACCTGGTAAATCCTTGGATTGCAGACCACCCTGTGGGCGAGGCCTCTCATTCCTGGTCCTGGAGATCTACCACCCTGACTGTTTTCCTGATCTCCAAGCCCTGCCAGCTGCTGATCAGCTCAATCAGATGTCTCCACATCCTGATTGAATGATTGAATTTTCCTCCATGTTGGTTTTGGTCCAGGTAATCAGCAGTAGGGAGTAACGGGGGGATTTGGAAAACAGGCAGGGTGGTAGATCTCCAGGACCAGGAACTAGTAGCGCTGCAATAGGGGATCTAAATCTCTGTTCCTCTGGGTTCTTGAGATTACTTGGATTGGATACTATCCCAGTACGGTGAGGTGGACCATCTCCTGCAGGAGCTGCTTCTGAATGAAGGTTGCGTTCAGCGCTACTTCCGTCTCCTAAACTGTGACCCAGTTTGATGACTTGCTGTCCCGCGTTAGTCAGAATGTAATGGATTCAGTATGGTCGCTGATGCACAAGCAGGAGGACAAGACTCAGCGGTGGACAGCAGGAGTGCAGTTCCCCAGCACATGCCAACTGAGGGTTTACACAACAAGTGTAACACATGTAGAAGAACTTCCCCAATAATGCACTCAGATACATTGCTAAACGGTAACATATTTTGGTAATAAATAAAACAGCACTAAATTAAAACAGTGCCAGTTGTTTAGAAACAAAATGGCAGAAACCAACCTTCAAATCAGCACAAGAAACATGGCATTAGTGGCCCGCACGAGCGCAGCTGCTCCCTACGAGATCAAAAGAAAAAACGGCCATCAAATTGGCGCTAAAAACCACATGAAAAGATAGTTAAAAAATAAATGTAAACCATTCGACAGCCGATTCTTATCAATAGCATCAAATTCGAACATGGTAAAGAAGCTAACATCACTTTTAGAACAGCTGACTTAAAATATCGTGAGACCGCAGAAAATGCAACTCGCCAGCGCAGATGCTTAGTCCAACTGAGGGGGGAGGGGCAGCTACTGCATGGTCGAGGGTGGGTGTCACACTAATTACCTTCCCTGCGCAACAGGTAGCAATGCGGATCTAATTAATTTATTGATTAATAATTGAAGGATTCACAAAATTATATATTTATATATATCATGTGTTTAACTCAAAATAAATATCATTTCAAAATTGAATCTTCCCTGTGGAGTTTTAAAAATGTTCATACATAAAAATCAACTTGCTACACAAGGAGTGAAAAATAAAAATAGACCTTTTTATTATAGTCTCCATATAAATAAGAAAAATATAAAGTTCATTAGGAGAATAATCTGATTCTCCTCCATGTTGGTTTTGGACTCCACCTTCTGATCACATCATCAATAGTTCATGGTTCAAAGCTGAGTGCCTGATTGGTTGATGAGACTACTTTGCCAAAGTTAAGATCTTTGCGCTCTTGATGAGCGTGATAATCAAAATGCGCTCCTGCCAAACTAGCACACACTGCCCAAGACTAAAAACTGCACTGCATGACCTTTGATTGAATCTGTACAATGATTTAACTTTGAAACTGGACCTCCTAACGCATGAATCAGGTTCAGTGTGAACTTTGATCGCACCTTCATAATTTACCAAATTAACCCATGATGCAAGTTTTTAGACTATAGGAAGAAGCCGGAGAGAAGACGCACAAAGAAATGAATCAACCGGGAACTGAACCTTTTTGCTCTGAGGTAAAAGTGCTAACCACCACACCATCATGCAGCCCTATCTTTAGAAAATCAAAGAGAAAAAGTTATTCTTTTAAGTGGCTTGTGAAGCAGTTTAAAATGTATCTAAAGAATAAACAGAGACGGCTGTCAAATGCTGGCACGCTACAGCATCATCTGGTTTAAGCAAGTTATGGCGCTAACTGTTTGAATACCAAAGAAAAACCTTTAAACTCTATTAAAAAACACACACAAAAATAACATTTAAAACTTTCTCTTAGTTTTATCTTTTTCCGCTGGGAAACAACTGTGACATCTTAATCAAAGCTGAAATCGTGTTTTCTTTTTTAACTTTGTGTTAGACAGTATCTGAGCTAATACTGGGCTCCTTTGATGGAAACATTGGAACTATAAGATTTATCTTTTTTCATCATCTAATGAGACATTTTGTTGGCTAGAATATAAAACTGCGTGATAAGAAGAACACATTTCCTTTCATGCTTTTAGCCCAAAGTTAAAAGTTCTTTAAGATATAAAATAACAGGCAGGAATTCTTTAAACTCAGAAACTTGAATCATTCTGTTTTTATCTCAGCAGAAAATAAGGCTTTCTGGATTAATAGCAAAGTACATGAACTGAATTTTTTTGCAAGTAAACCTTTGGCTTTTAATTAATGCCACATCATGGTTGAATTAAATGTTTTTTTTTAATCCCTTACTGACTGTAAAACACATGGAATTAGACTAATTAGTTTTAAGAAGACCTGTTGCATCTTTATTTCTGAGAAACATGAGGAAATTTGATGTCGCCTGATTGAAGAACATTTTATTTGGGCAAGTGTGGGTTTGCCTGGTGACATTTACTAATTGTCTGCACATATGGCAGTGTGCACAGGGTTCACCCAAGATGCTGTGCGTGCTGTAGCAGACATGATGTATAACAGGTGTGAGGCAGTTAGGGGGGCAGACGTCTGCAGCTGTCCCTGTGGACTCCAGTCATGTCCTCTCCTTTTCCATCTGCCCCAAATGCCTCACAAAGCCAGCAACAACCTGGCGAGCTTGTACATTCATGTTTATTTATGTGCAGGAGCCTCCAAATCCATGCTAAATGCAGTTATGTGTTATAACCTCTTGATATCAGGCAACCCACTAACCCACCTCCTCCAACTCATCATTAACACTCTGCAGGACCGTGGACACACATGGATTTGACCATGTGTCCATTTGTCCAAGGTTTGTCCAGCTGAAAGTGTCAAGTTGTTTAACAAAACATTCACTCGCGGTCAGGTATATGGCAAGTGAAAATAGAATTTTACACATCCCAAAGGTGCTGTATTGGCTTTAGATCTGGTGACTGTGGAGGCCATTTGAGTCCAGTGAACTCACTATGTTCAAGAAACCAGTCTGAGATGATTCCAGCTGTATGACATGGCGCTTTCTCCTGCTGGAAGTAGCCATCAGAAGATGGTACACTGTGGTCAGCAACCGTGGAAAAACTGATATCAACGTTAAAAAAAGTGAAAGAAAAATAAACTTCCTGGTTGAATGAACGTCAAAATGAAAACAAAAAACAAAAAAAACAGCTGCAACCTTTTTTTTTTTTTTTAAGACGACACAAATATTTAATACGGACATGGTCTGCAACAATACTCAGGTAAGCTGTGGCGTTGGAACCATGTTCAGTTGGTTCTAAGGGGCCCAAAGTGTGCCAAGAAAATGTCCCCCACATCATTACATCACCACCACCAGCCTGAACCGTTGATACAAGGCAGGATGGATCCATGATTTCATGTTGTTGACACCAAATTCTGGCTCTACCAACTATATGGGGCAGCAGAAATGGAGACTCATTAGACCAGACAACGTTTTTACCAATCTTCTATCGTCCAGTTTTGGTGAGTCTGTGTGAATTGTAGCCTCAGTTTCCTGTTCTTAGCTGACAGGAGTGGCACCTGGTGTGGTCTTCTGCTGTTGTAGCCCATCTGCCTTAAGGCTGGATGTGTTGTGAGTTCACAGATGCTTTTCTGCAGACCTCTGTTGTAACTAGTTATTTGAGTTACTGTTGTCTTTCCATCAGCTGGAACCAGTCTGACCATTCTCCTCTGACCTCTAGCACATACAAGGCATCTCTGTCCACAGAACTGCAGCTCACTGGATATGTTCTCTTTTTCAGACCATTCTACAGAGTGTTGTGGGTGAAAATCCCAGTAGATCCACAGTTTATGAAATCCTCATACCGGCCCATCTGGCACCAACAACCATGCCATGTTCAAAGTCACTTCAATCACCTTTCTTCTCCATTCTGATGCTCGGTTTGAACTGCAGCAGATCGTCTAGACCAGGGGTGGCTAACCCTGGTCCTCAAGAGCCTCAACCCTGACTGTTTTCCAGCTCTCCCTGGACTGCTTGATGCTGATAACCTAAATCAGGTGTGTTCAGTCAATCAGGATGTAAAATCACTTTAGTCAGCCGAGAGACATAGTCTATCCAGCGTGTCCTGGGTCTTCCCCGGGGCCTCCGCCCAGTGGGACATGCCCGGAACACCTCTCCAGGGAGGTGTCGAGGAGGCATTCGGACTAGATGCCCGAGCCACCTCAACTGGCTCCTTTCGATGTGGAGGAGAAGCGGTTCTACTCCGAGCTCTCCGCGGGGGACTGAGCTTCCCACCCTATCTCTAAGGGAGCGCCTGGCCTCCCTGCGGCGGAAGCTCATTTCAGCCGCTTGCATTTGGGACCTCGTTCTTTCGGTCATGACCCATAGACCCATAGCGCTTTGGGCCTTCGAAAGAGGGAAGAAAGCGCTATATAAGTATACGCCATTTACCATTTTACCATATCTACATGCATTGAGTTGCTGCCCTGTGATCGGGTAATTAGCAATTTGCAGTAATGAGCAGTTGGACAGGGTTGCCTAATAAAGTGGCCAGTGAGTCTGTAATGTTATAACATGTTTGATGTTTGACATGTATCATTGCAGCCTAACTGCTTTTTTTAATTTGTAATTTTCATTTTTTTTATTTCATTCCCATAAAACATTTACAAAAACCAGGCAATACGCCAATTTTGTGACAATGAAAGGGGAACAGAAGAAAGAAAACTTCTTCTTGAGCTGGCTATTGGTTAAAATTTGTCAACTTTTTTGGTCTTATTCTGGGTTTAACAGTGGCTTAACTGAATTTATTTTTCTTCTAATAAAAAGATAATTCCAGAGAAATAATGCTTGTTTTGTTGCTAAATTTAAATGAATTAGAATTAGACCCTTCCATGTGAAATAAAAAGAACTTGTGAACATTTGTGAAATTTGTCCAACCAAATCTAAAAACATGGTACAATTTATGTCTCTTAGAAATGATTTTTTTTTTAAAGGCCCCCTGACATTACCTGACCTTCTGCTTGATCACACACACATTTGTAAACCATGTCTAAAACATTTACTGGCATTTGCTCGGACCTTCAATTAAATAGTACAACAAAATTTAGTCAAGTTTATGTGAAGCAAAACTGGAAATTACATCTCATGTTGTAGGGCATATAGCTCTATCTCTAGCTCTATCTCTAAAATGTGTTCCCTTTTAAAAACTTCTCCATAAAATGTTGCGTCATCTTTTTCAATGTTTTCCCTTCTTTATGTAACTCAAGTCTCATATTTAATCAAAGAGTCCAGCAAGTGCATAGCAGCACTTTTAATTAAAAACTGAAATCAAACAAAAAAAATATGAATATGCAAAATAGACTTATTTTTAATATCATGGATTATTAAAAAGAACATTATAAGCAATCACACGACTAACTGAAATGAAAAAGAGGAGCTACATTAATGAGCCTGTTGTTTATTCCCTTATAATCATATCTGCTTCATTACCATAGGTTGTTCCCCCTGGTGAGATTGTTGTAATATTTTAAACTTTTTCACTTTAATTAGCTGTATTTGTTTGTTTTACCTTTATTGATACATAAAGCAAACATTTCAATACCAGATATTTGCCTTTGACTCATCTTCAGACTTATGATAAATTTAAAGTGCATAAAGTTGTTTAGCTGTGAGAAGAAAATCCACATTACGAGCCGACTGAATCCATCAATGGAGCCATTTATGGTGATGCCATAAGCCATTAGTTTATCATAGGAATCTATCAGTCCTAATGCAACTATATCCTACTGCCGCTGGAAATCCAACCTTGTGATCTTTTTTTGTTATTGTTTCTATATTTCTTATTAAATAGCCTCTTGACTAAAAAATTCATTACATTTATCTCGTAAATTCTCAACATATAACCTTGGAAATTATAACTTTATTCTCGTCAAAATTATGACTTTATTTCTCATAATTCTACAACTTTGGTAAAAAAAATTGTTTTCATGAATTTTCGACTTTATTGTAATTTTTGTAATGTTTTTTTCTGATAATCTTATGACTTTAGTCTCGTAAAATTACAAATTCTTTGTAATAATTTCACAATGTCATTCTTGTACATTTTTGACAATGTTTTTCATAAAGTTTAGACTTAATTCAGGTCAAAATTACAACTTCTTTCTAATATTGTTAAAACTTTAAATTTTTGTAATTATTTTTTAACCCTTTTCTCATAATTTTACAACTTTATTCAAGTGGTACCTGACAGACAAGATGGCGCCTGACATCATCGACCAGAAAAAGAAATTATATACTGTACCCTAATCCAATAATGTTCAGAATTGTTTAAAAAAATAAAACTTTCATTAAGGCTTACAACTGGAAAAACCATGAGGTCACCACTTAAAATAACGTTTGTTTTTTTTTAAGCAATACGGGGGACGTCCCTTTCCGGCCAAGGCCTTCCAGTTATGATGTCCTCTTGCCTTATCTTCCTAAATGTATCTGTTGTTCTGCTTTTATGGTGGTCTAAACACTCAGTCATAAATGTCAAAGAAGGGAAGTTGAAACACGGGAAAATATATATATATATGCATTTATTTGAATACTAGCATATTTCAGTGTCAACTTCATTTTATGGTGGAAAAATGTGAGCTGCTGCTCTGAAAACTGCAGAAAAATTCATCAGATCTTGAAAGGCTCCTTTGCATGATGTCAGCTTCTAAATAGCCACACCAGCACTGATTAGTCATTTCTTGACCATGACTGATACACTGATGTAAACCGCTCTACACCTAATTACACTGCCACTGACTGAGCTGCATTTTGATGGATTTTTTCTGAACTCTCATGGCCTCTATTGCCCATCAGGTAATTGCTGTGAGCCTAGAAGCTCAACCACCAGTCCTCAGACTAAAGTCCATACACTCCATTGTCCTTTCTCTGCTGTGCAAGTGTGTGTGTGTGTGTGTGTGCACTAGGGGCACAGACGAAAAAACAAAACAAAAAAGGAATGAAGATAGAGATCAAGTATTAAAGCCGGTGCCTTTTCTGCAAGACAGATCAACACTGTCTTTGTGATAATGATGCATGACATACAACCGACATACAATCTGTTCCAGTAGAGCCTGCAGTCCCTTCTTGAAAGCAGACATGCAAACATAAAGGCTGCGCTTGCTTCGATTACTGGCGTTTTTCTGCTGCTCCAAGACCTGGTTTCTGTCTGCTAATCATGATGAAAGGGCAGAGGAAAAAAAGGAGACAGCTTGAAGGGAGAGGAGGAAGAAAAAGAAAAAAACAAATAAAGGAAGATCAAGAAATCGAACAAGAGGGAAACACACAGAGAGATGCCCGTTTTCCAATTAGTACGAGATGATGTCGGATCTGAAACTTATTGGAGAGACTGTCCGGAGCAAAGTGCTACTGAAGAACAGGGGTTTGTTTATGTGCCGGGCAGGGGGGGGGCGTTCTGGATTAGAAGGAGATGAGACGATGAGGCGAGGCCTCTTCCCAGACAGCTCATCTCTGCGAGCTGCTGGAGGCTGGCAGAGAGAAAACACATGCCAGGGGGTCTGGCTTCAGAGAGCTTCTGCTGCTGCAGCATCGCCATTGAAAAAGATGACCTCAATACAGCCAAACACTCTGGGCTGGTCACTTGTTCACAACCAAAAATGTAAATAAAAAACAAAACAAAACAAAAAAACCTGTAATTTTATGTTTTGTAATTTATTTTTAAAAAGTTTACATAAAACATATTTTTAAGTCCAATTTTCAGCCTGCTTGATTCATTTCACATCAGTTAGTTACTTTTTGTAATATAAAAGCTTCAGATGACAAAATAAATTAGCTCACTGCTTTATTTTTTTCACTTCAGAAAGAGGTCGCCTAAAGATAAAAAAAGAACAAATCTTAAGAAGAAAATCACTAAAGCAGCAACATGATGTGTCCATTCAGAAAGAAAGTTTTACCTAAGAATACATTTTATATTAGGATATCAAAATCTTGAAATAGAGCTCCACACAAAAAAAAATTAAAGGGAAAAATAGCCTAAAGAAAACTTACTGTAAGAATTACTCACAATTAAATGGTATACAGTCTAATAAATAGTATGTTTTGCTATTTCTGTGCAAAAGGGACAAAAAACTAGTAGAAATTGCTCATTTTAAAACAAAATGAGAATACAATCTTAGTACAAGTTGGCCCTTCCTAGTAAATCCTCAAAATCTAAAATTAACCACTATTCATAGAGCAGAAATCTAAATTTCTGCTTCCAAAATAATATCAATGAATGGAAAGGTGTAGAGCAAAGAGAAGTTAAAACAACCTTAAACCTAATAAAACATTGTATGTCTAAAAACAAAGTGTTAGATTTTTGCAGGTATCAAATAGTTAGTAGTATTCAGCTGTGATGCAAGATGTTACTTTGTCCTGTGGAGAAGATTTCTTAGTGTGATGCCTGCAGCTCAAATGAGGCATAAAATGATTATTACCATCATTAGTAGTATTGTTATTTTTAAGCTGAGGAAATACTTGTTTTGCTTACAGCACAACCAGAACAACAACAGGTTTCTTTAGGATTTATTATCATGGTTAATAATGACTTGCTTAAGAAATAAACTACTATAAACACAAAAATAATAATAAAGAATATTCTCAATGAGTGGAAAATCCTCTGGAGAATAGTCACCCTGTTATGTGTAAATGTCCCCGTGCAGCTATAAAAACAACAAAAAAACTTTAATGATTTTCACAGTAAAAGCATCAAAGCCATGAGTGGATTTTCTCTGATGTTTCGTGAGTGGGCGTGTGCTTCAGGTGAGGTCTGTTCCGTCTCTGATAGGACTCACCTGTCTGTAATTTAGCTGTCAAATAGACTTAAAAGACTCCAGGACGGCTTTCAGACACCGCCAGATTGTCTGCTCGTACCCTAAAGATTTATGACTCTGTCCAATCGCAGATTAAGTTCGTTTTGTCAAGTTGGGTTTTGTCAAGCCCTTTTTTCCCCTATACAGCAGCTATGTACTTTCAAATCCTCTTCTGGCTCAAATATTTCGATTTCTCAATGCTTTTACTCTGTTCCTGCTACTATATAATACTTTGGATTGTTGATTGTTTCAGCTATTTTTTCAGGGAAATGGTTGTTTTTACAAGTCATCTCTGGAGTTTTGTGTGATTTGGGCTTGTTGAGTTTGTATACGGACATAGACAGGTAAAGCATATTTTTAAGCCCTATTAGTATTTAGTACACTTAATGTGAAAGTTTAGCTAATTAAGTCACACTTTGATCCCATTTAGCCAAATGCTATCTTAACTGCTGCATTTTTATTACATTTAAAACAGACAAAAAATGGCAGAGTGTTGTAAGCACACTGATAAAAAAAAATTTTAAACATGGTATAAATAAGTGTTCAAAAATATGAAGATACATTTTAAAAATAGAAATATTAATCCAAGCCTATATTTTTAAATGCACATCTAACTTTAACATCTAAATATTAAACCTTATGAAATTCTAAATACATGAATTCTAAATAACAGACATAAAGATGTAAAACTCTAAAATGATTCTTGTAACTTGATATGTAACTATAAATAGTATATTATACAAACCTAAAATCTAAATGTCAATGGTATTTCTACATGTTAAATGTCACCATAAATGTTTGGGAAATGTGTTCTTTAAGCCCTAAACCCATACTGTTGCAGGAGGAGGATTTTATATTTAGCTTCAGTATGTGAAAAAGATGTATTTATAATGAACAAACTTTTTTCTGATAGAATATTCTCTACCAATATGTCTTTAAGTGGATAAAACTAAAATGGCTGCAAAGCACTTATGGAAGCCAAAATTCTAGCAGGCTTAAGACAGAAGTGACTGCAATAATATCAAAAAATTGTTTAAATGTATTATATTTCATCAATGGTTTACGACTATGGACAAATAAATCTTCCTTTATGGCACTTATTTTTATTTGGTGAAAGAGTCCAGACTGCTTCCGTTGCTGCAGTGAACTGTTCTTAAATGTGGGCGTGGTCTTTGTGGCTCATGTCTGTGAAGCTCCCTAAATTAGCATAATTCCAAGAATGTACTTTTAGATTTAGACATTTAGATTTATTCAGATTTAGATTATAATTCACTCTCAACTTTCAGATCTATGTTTTATATTTACATTTAAATTTTAGTTAGAACATTTAGATTTTGAAGATATGTTAATTCTTAGATTTGATTTTAAATGTATTATTTGTATTTATGTTTTAAAATCTTGATCTAGCACATAGAATCACTTACATTAATAATTTAAACATGATTTGGCTTTACAATGAAATACTACTACCTGGGGCCACAATCCATTGCCTGTCCCAAGCCCGGTTCAATGCATCGCGTTGTGTCAGTGAGGAAATCTGATGTAAAACGCAAGATAAAGCAACCAAGAGAATCAGAATCAAAACTTTTATACTGGATCAAACATGGCTCGGGTTGACTACGACCACCACCTGTGCTGCTGACGAACCGGACACCAGTAGAAACTGGACTGCTGTCGGTCAAAGACAAGGAGGAGGAAGGCATGTGGGTAGAACAGAAGGAGAGGGGTAGAACAAAAGGAGAGAGAGAAGGACTTTGACAGAGAAAAAAATAGGGGCTCTGCCAAAATGACAAAGAAAAAGATGGATACTCTGTGTGTTCAAGAGGTCAGATGCAAAGGGAGCAAGGGGGGGCTTATAGATTAGGATAAAAGAAGAAAGGAGCAGGAGGGATCTTGATGGACGAGTGGGAAAAAAAAATACGGGAGGTGAAGAGTGTCAGATAAGGTGATGACTGAAGCTGAAAGTTGAAGGTGTGATGGTGAATTTTGTCAGTATTTGTGTCCTCTCAGGTAAGATGTGAGCAAGAGTAGAAAGAGAAGTTCTGGAGGGGGAGATGGATGAGGTGTGTTAGG
This sequence comes from Oryzias curvinotus, assembly GCA_023969325.1. Classification (NCBI taxonomy): domain Eukaryota; kingdom Metazoa; phylum Chordata; class Actinopteri; order Beloniformes; family Adrianichthyidae; genus Oryzias; species Oryzias curvinotus. The sequence goes on from CM043708.1 coordinate 1,086,064, forward strand.
GGATCCCTGGAGAGGATGGAGTGGAGGTCGGGTGGTCTGAGACTGACTTTAACAGACGTGTGTGAGGGAAACAGAAGTGGAACAGCAGTGATGGGTGAGTCAAGGACAGGTGGTGGTGGACTTTGCTAAGCAGATAAAAATGTTAGCGGTGAAGACATTAAAAGGTAGGACAGGGTGATGGAGGGAGCTGATTACATCTTATGCAGATATATAAAAATAAAAAAGGCATTGACTGCAAAGTCGAGCTTGGGGAGAGTGTAGCCAGACAGCATGGGATGGGCGTGGTGTGAAGATGACTCTGGTGGTGAAGAAGATAAAGAGAACAAGGACGAAACAGAGGAGCAGTGGCGGAATTTGAAAAAGAAGGATTGCTGTGTGGCTTTTAGGGAGGAGATGAAACCAGTGTTTGGAGATCAGGAGATTCTTCCAGATGACTGGACAACTACGGCTGAAGGGATCAAAAGGACTGGGAGGAAGGTGGAATAAGGAAACAGATAAGAAGACTTGATGGTGCTGAAGAAGTTCTGGAGTCAAGAGGAAAAGATTAGCTAAGAAAAAGCGGGACAGTATGAGGACAGAGTATGGGGACAGCAGGGAGGAGTCCAGGGAGGTGCAGCACAAGGTGGAGGTGGCAAAGGCCAAAAGGGACCTTTGAGGACTTTTATAACAGGTTGGACACAAAACAATATCCTTTCTCAAAACAACTTTAGAATAAAGGATGTGATAAAGTAAAAAATTCTGCCTTTTTTGGTAAGATTTCTTTAAATAAGCTTGTGATGACCTGCCTTTTTTCAACTTTGTACACACAGGGCATGTATGGCACATTCAATAACCCACTAAACAGACATTCTTTAACAAGCTTTTAGCATACGATGTTCACTCTGGACCATCACTAACCGATACTAGAGCATGTACTCACTGCAAGAGCATGTACTATTTTCCGATATTTGAAAGGCTTGGTGTCATAGAATTCCAGCCAGGCACAAACTGCAATTAATGATTTTTCCTCAATGATAATTTTTTAAATGGTTGGTACTTCAGTGATTTGAAAAGGACTCGACCATACGTCACTACCGAATCCGAGTACCTGATTAGTCAAAGTTGAACTGGTTTAACTTTTGCTCTACATCCAATTTTCGTGCGTTTTGTACAGACTTAAAAACTTGAGTAGCGATGCATGAATGTGAGAGTTTTGAACGTGGAATCCTGAAACGTGCATATACATGCATTTTGGGCTTCCGCATGGACTTTTCAATGAAAGTGGTGGTTCAAGCACACGTTTCCGAGCCAGTGTGAACATAAAGATAGAGGTGGAACTGCACCAGCTTTGAGCTCCTTCTTGTTTACTGTGGTGATGGACAGAGCATCCTAAGCATTCTTGATATAAGGCTTCAAAAACCTACTCAAGTTTACTTGTCAGCTTTCTATCAGTTCAAAGTGGTAATTGGTGCTTTGATGGTGGTTTTCCAGCCGAGATGGAGCTGCATTGGGCCTCTGGGAGTGGAGCTGGAACTATCTGAGCCATTGAAACCTGTGAGAGCAATTTAAGGGGCTAAAACAGCACTTTTTTTAACAGCTGTGTGAGACCATCAGTTTGATCATTCATTTTGGTTTTGCCAATTTGAGAAACATTGTGTTCCTGTTTTCAACTATAATGAAGCAAAGATTCCATTCTTTTTTAGATAAACATTAAATTAGCTTTAATATTTCTCAATCCAAATCTTTTTTGGTGCTATGAAATGGGTTTTTTAAAAAAAAAATGAATATAAATATATTTTGTTGATATAAACATGTAGACAATAGCTTGGTGGTTCTATTTGTCTTTTCTTGTTCTTGAGTGTCATTAAAGTGCCTTAGAATAAATGTATTCTTACTACCATAGGCATCACTACCATCCAGTGTACACTTTTTCTTAGAAAATGTGGTGAAAGGCTGTTAAATCAGTTCATGCGTTTACTGGTCTCCCTTTAAACGTGTCTGATATGATGAGAAAACACAGAAAATGAAGTGACATACTAGTAAAAGGACCTGCTGTTTCTCATCTATTGATCCCATCCTTCTGAAAAACAGCACAAGTCAATGAATAAACATTGGAGCAGCTCAGAGCTTTGCACTCTCTTTGACCGAGATGCCTCATTCAGGTAATACGCTCTCGGCTGGATCAATTCCACGAAGCAGCATAATAGTTTTTGGTTCTTCTGCTAGACTCATAACTGTTATTCCGCCGCTTGCAGTGACGTTTCATACAGTGTCATTTGATAAAAGGCGCAGCTACAAGTTATTGTGATGCCATTACACGGTGGAGAGGCATTTAAAAAAATGAAATGGCTGCTCAGGGGGCAATTAGAGCCAGGTCAGGGCAGATTTATTGCCTATTTTAATCCCATGGCAAATTCAGTTACATTGAGTCTGCATGCACATGCAAGCAAAGAGGATCATTTCCATTTTCATATTGTGTTTTCCAGCATCATCTATTTTACTGGAAAGCATTAGGTAAACACAAGCTGATGGTGCATCCATTTATTTTTACTCAGAGGAACGCTACAGTCACTTCAGCTTTGGATTCATCCATCAGCACCTCTTAGAAGCTTTTCAGAGTCAGCTGCACTGCATTTCGGGTCTTGTTCTAAGAATGTAGGAGGCTCCATGTTTTTTTTCTGAAAGGGTAAATGCTTTATATGGTGTCTATCTTGGGGACAAATTGGTTCTTCTGATGGTACTTGTTGATAGAAGAAACCCTGAATATTTAAGACTTAACAATATTTAGCATTATTAAGTGTTTTATTACTTTTTATCATATTTTAGATATCTAATTTGCATATTTAGCCTTAGATGGTTGGATGAATGGATTGGATAAGTGGATGGATAATCGGATGGGTGGATGGATGGATAAACAAATCAATGGATGGATGAATAAAATGACTAGACAGACGGACGGACGGATGGATGGATGGATGGATGGATGCCCTTATGTTTGATGAGACCTAAATGAGCACATTTAATGATAATGTGTGCAGGTGATGAAATGGGCTTTAACTCCACACATACTAGAGTCGAATTAATAGTGGTATGGATTTCTGATGATAAAACAGTTGTTTAACTAATATAAATCGTTTTTATTAGAAAGTAAAATGACAAGGATCCCATCTATGAGTTACACAGCCTAGCATAAAAATAACATTCTTGAAGTAACACAAAGCTTTTCTTTTTTTTGTGCTTTAGTCTGTTATTTTATTAAAAATGATACATCAAACATCAAAGTCCAAAATGCTTGAGATTCGGAAAGTTGTTTTAAAAAAGGCCTTTTAATTCTAGTCTTTAAAGAATCTCTCATATCCAACATCTGATCAATTTGTCAGAAAGTCTGTCTACAGATTTCTACTTCATTTCATCTTTGCGGCCTCTTGTCGTCTCAGCTTTGGTCAATGACTTCCTAAACTCCTTGTTCACCACAGGGAGGCCCTGCCATCCTTAAATGTAAGATGCTCCCACCTCAGCATTTCTTCCACAATTAGCACATTTTTAGAGCTGGAAGATTTTTGAGCTTAACAATATAAGTCCATGCACTGGCCTGCAATTTGTTCAGTTGTCAGCACTATTGAAATATTTCCCCCCAGATGCGCTGGAGGCTAAATTCTTTCTTCTGAAGTTGGATTTTGCAATCATATCCCTTTTCAAAAGCCGTGATATCAAGATATTTTCTTTGCAAACACAAATTAATACAATGCCTAAAAACTGCCTATACAGGAAAATTCGTCTCAAATTACTCTCCAGCAGGATAGTCTGCTCGCCTCTGACAGTCTGCATTCCTGCTCGGCCTCCTGTATCATGTCACCGGTCAGCAGCTGATCCCAGAGGAGGAGACCACCTGACTGAGCCGGACCTCTTTAATTATTTACCTTTACCCTAAAGCTGTCCAGGTCCACTATGGTTAATCTCACCATAACTCATAGCCTTATATACTGATCAAAAAAAGAGCAGCTGCAGTCATTAGAATTCACATTACAAATGTAATTATTCCTTAGTGTCCCTCTGGAACGGCAGGTGGCGCCTGCAGTCTATGTGGGGTTAAAACACAACCCTCCCTCCATTCTTTTGCTTTAACCATCACCTGGGATTAAGCCAGACCTGGAGAAGTTCATCAAAGCAATCAAAAATGCTGAGCCTGTGGAAAAAGAAACTCTGGAAAACACACGGAGAAAAAGCAAATTTCAGTCTTTTATGGGCTTTACAATGGACATTACGCTCAAAACTGATTGTGGGCGTGGCCAAGGTCATTTGCTATTCTAAAGGACAGAATCAACAGCTGATCTGCATGAATTTTTTTTTAAAACTGCTGTTGATTTTTTAAATGCCGTGTCACACAGCTACCATGTACGTTTTGCGCATTTTCCATAAAGGAAATTTCGGTCTTTCGTGATACATGGGTGATATACGATATTCAATTCAATTCAGTTTTATTTATATTGCCCAATATTCCAACAATAGTTGTCTCAATGGGCTTTATATTGGTAATTACATAATAAACATGAAATCATAAAGAACATGAAGTTATAGAATTTAATAGGTAACGGCTAAACTAATCTAAACAGACTAAGCCAAACTGGGCATCCAATCATGACCGTTCCACATATGTCTAACAGACTTTTCACTCATGTACCACCGATGCATAACTTTTATATTATGTATACGGCGAACACATCATGTTCAAATTACGTAATTAACGCATGAATCACTAATGAGTTGCATATAAATAATGTAGTAATCATGCACGGTTCATGCGGATTTACATGTTCTTTGTGTGGTGTATTAGTACTTCATCTGTGGTTTTAACATGGTTCATTCGTGATACATCTGTAAAATGTAAATGCATAGACCACAACTTTTCTATCATTTTCTACGTATTTTCACGTATGACCAATTTTCATCCATGATAAATCACATTGCAGCAACTCAATGCATTTAGGCATGTAGAGATGGTCCAGACAATCTGCTGCAGTTCAAATTGAGCATCAAAATGGTGAAAAATGACTGAATTGACTTTGAACGCGGCATGGTGGTTGGTACCAGACGTGCTGATCTGAGGATTTCAGAAACTGCTGATCTACTGGGATTTTCATTTCACCCACAACCATCTCTAGGGTTTACAGAGAATGATCCCACAAAGAGAAAATTTCTGGTGAGCGGCAGTTCTGTGGGCGGAAACGCCTTGTTGCTGCCAGAGCTGCAGAAGAGCATCTCTGAACACACAACACATCCAACCTTGAGGCAGATGGAGTACAGCAGCAGAAGACCACACTGGCTGACAATGAGTTCACTGGACTCAAATGGCCTCCACAGTCACCAGATCTCAACCCAGTAAAGCATCTTTGGAATAGACACCTTTCTCTTTAGAATTTTCTATCAGAATTGATGGGAAATAGTTTTAGAGTTGAGTGTGCAAGAATCAACATTTAATTTTCAGAGCTGAGACTTTAAAGTTTCTCAATTTTGGGATTAACTGGAACATGGATGGTAAGCTGGAAAGTCATCCCCCAACATAAGAACTTCGCCAAATGGATGTTCTAGCAGCTGCATGAGGGCAAATGCCTGCAGCAACGTGTTAAAACACTAAAACGTGAGACAGTCGAATGCAGGCCGTTTTTATAGGGGTTTTGTGGATCAGACGTGCTTCTAAGTCCACAAAATGATTGATGACAATAACTTGAAACATGTCCTTGCTGCCGGTCAGTTTCTGCACTAAAGTAAGGCTCTGCAGCTCTGCTTTCTGCCACTTGTAAGCAGTCATGAAACATTTTATCATCTCGTCTTTAAAGGTTTCCATCTAAAATATTCTCTTTCTTCTCATCTCAGCCGAAGCAAGGCTTTAGGACGACAAACATGCAGCGGAGGCTCCTGATTACAAGCTTTATTTATCAGTTCTCCCAAAGTAGGAGGCCACGAAGGAGTCCTTAGTGTTGCGTTCAAATACATTTTTAAATGTTGCTCCTTTGGCAGCAGAGCTTTTTCTAGTTTTGATTTGATCAGGATTGAAATGATCAAACTATAACTTACAGAAGGTTTTATTTGTGTTTTGTCTACAGTCTTTCTTAAGCCGAGTGCAGATTTGCATGATCAAAGATTGAGGTGTTCCTGCAACTGAGCTGCTTTTTCAAAGTGAACATCAACAACATTCAGTTGATAAATAAAAAAGTTTAATGCCTATAGAAATTTTAAACCAGGGACTTTTTGCCTTTTGCTTTCCTTCTCATTCTGGGCCCAAACTTTGCTGCTCTTGATGTCAAGGACACATCTGCTGTGATCACAGATTCACAGTTCTCACTTTTTTTTCTAAGATGACAAGATGTCGTCTTTTGAAGATCTCATGCTTTGATCCGTCTCTCCCATTGGAGTGGACAAACTTTACAAAGTTTAGACTAGATTTGTGTTGTAGAGTAGAGTGCTTCTTTCATCATAACTGCAATTAGCAGAGCATCTTGATGTGGAAGAAAACTGGCCTGTTTTTTGGTGGTCTTGGCCATTTCTCCATGTTTTTACCAGATTTACAGTATGCTAGTAGAGCCCTGAAGTCTAATAATTTACGTGAATATAGTCAAACTCATTTTCACTGAGGGCCACATCAGCATAGCAGTTGTCCTTAAAGGGCCAGATATAACTTATACCGGTAACTAAAGGTAATGAAAAATAAATGTAACTACTCCTTAATGTTAAATAACTCAATATTTATTTATTATAACATTTTAAAGTGACAATTACAGTTGCATAGAAAACATATGTTTACTTGTTACTCTAGCATAAATCCTTTTAAATTTGATTAGGTTATATTGACAGTGTTTAAGTCCTAATGTATAGTTGCCCAATCCGATATTTCAAGTGTGATTACCCCTAGATAAGAATTAATGCACACCAATTTTTTCTTTTTCTTTTAAGAAATTAAAAACTTTTATGCTCTCGCGGGCCACATAAAATGACATGGAGGGCCACATTTGGCCCCCGGGCCTTGAGTTTGACACATGTGATATAGAGGAAAGCTCTTAACCCTTGTGCTATCTTAGATGACCCCGCCCTTACTTTGACGTCTTCTCTCTACCATGACAAAGGTGGATACATTTGGAAAAATGTCATGTAATCCATTGAACCAGTGAAGATCACAAATCATTGAAGAAAAAAGGTTCAGAGCACTGTCTAGTGGGTCTAGATGACCCAACTCCCAACAGTAAAGTGCCTAGGATAGCACAAGGGTTACAGAGCTTTTAGCATCACAAACACCTGATTAAATTTAGAGGTTCTTGCATGTAGCTTCACTTTTAAAGCTCGTGTTGCTCTCAGTTTTTGCTAATTTATTAGACTAATTAATCTATTGTTAATCTAACTTAATAATTTATCATTCTGATGAATTTTATTTGTGACATTGTGGCACGATAAAAGACCAAAATAAGACTAAAAAAGTGGCTTTATAAAATGTTTTATTATAACAGACTTCCAGCCTTGACCTTTACACCACTAAGTGGTATTTTTTTCAGTCTTAAAGGAAGTAAGAAAAAAGCTAAAACATCAGGTCCACAGTGCCCTAAAACAAACCATCAAAAAACAAAAGAAATACTTTTCTGAGCAATCTAAATAATATTGACCCCAAACGTTTTATTAATACTGTCATATGTTTACATAGGTCATGTTATTCCACAATTTTTCACAACAGCAAGACAGTGGAAGAGACACAAGTGATTTTTACAAGCATGGAACAAACATGATGAAGGTTAAGGTTATTAATTAGAAGCTGCAAAGGAAATGGGATCAACGTTACCTTTATGCTTCTCTGCAGGACGGCTGCAGGTGGGTTACTCATTTTACATCAAGCATCAGGTTAAAGAGGTTGGAAACTGAAAACAGAGAATCAAGAGGGAAAAAAAAGGTTCTCGATGGAGGTAAAAAATGGCTCACACGCAAAAAACTGGAGTGATTTACAAGAAGTTTTAATTTCCCCAATACTAAGCAAATTATTTTATACACAGACGTTTAAGTACACACATGTCTTCTCATAGATCTGTCTGCACAACCCTTAAAAGTCCACCAGAGACATCAAATCCTCCAACACCATGTTCCCTAAAAATCCACGCTAAGTAAACCTCAGAGCATGTTTTGAATTGCCACACAGTTGAACATCCTTTACAGGAAATCCCAAATAAATAATTAAGAGTCTGTTACATACCTGCTGCACTTACCGGGAGTCTTCATGCAGTTTAATCTGCTGCTCCTCAGATTAATGCATCAGAGCAGAATGAAAGGAATCTTTCTGGATTAATGCAGTGTTTTACTCACAGGATTGAAATGCATTCTTCTAGCATGAAAAAAGTAAGCAGCCCTTTCTTTGCCTGTCAGCTGAAACCACATCCTGTGGAAACTCTAAAGGGATTTATGTGGAGGAATGGGATGAAGAGTAAGGATGCATGCTGTTGATGAATGCTCATTTCTGTTTAAATGACTGAGTAAAGCAGCTTCCATTAGGTTTTCCTTCCCTATACAAGCATGATGCGTCTTCTTTTGGGAGTAAACATTCTGATTCTCCAAATACTTCCATGCATTCATAATTCAACGGAGTTTCTGAGGGAATCTGGTTCTGTTTGTGCTGAAGAAAAACTGTTCTGAGGTTTTTATGGTCCACAGAGCTCGAACTCAACTTTATTCCCATTCCACATATTCATTCTACCATTCATCCAGAAGAAAGAGTTATTGGTGCACAGCAGAATCCTTCTGGAAAGTGTTTGTCATGTTTACCTTATTCTGAATCAGCATTTCTGCAGAGTATAGAAATCCTTCACAGAGTTGATAGATTCATGGGGTAATTTTTCAGCTGGATGCAGAGGAAAAAGTCTGATAAACACACCAAAACATTGTTTTTAACCCTGTAAAGTGAGAATTGACAGAAAACTTTTTGGAATTAAGATGCTTTTAAACCATTGTTAAAAAATAAATACAAAAATAAATTGCAATGTCGTGTTTTTTATTAGAAATATAGATTGCATCAATTATGACACATTGGGTTTTTGCTCACAACAACATTAGTTTAAGATTTTTTGCTAGAAGTGAACTAGACAAATGCAGAGCCTGTCTAAATGTCTGAACAGTAGCAATAAAACATTCACATTTGATTGACGAAGCATTTTTTTAACACAGTGTTACAAAGAGAAGTACATTAGAAAGTTCAGAGATTTACATTCCCCCCTACTCAGACCCCATAAATAATAACTAAATCAAATCCAATATTAAACAGATAGAGACGTAATTAGGATTTTGGTAGAAGCAAAGACTTTTATGATCCAGATCACATTTAGGCTTGAACACTAAAAGTAAACCAACTGTCTGATCGTGTGTGCTGATGACAAAAATAATAAAACAAATGATTAATCAATTATGGAAAATGGTTACATTAATTGACTTTTAATTATTTTACTTCACTTGCTCAAAAAAAATGATGCGTTGATTCATGATTTTTCCTAATGCAACATAATTTTGCACATATTTTTAACTTTTGATACTTGATCAAATTTTGCTAAGAAAATTTCTGAAACAGTGTTGTGTCTATTTTACTGATATAGTCCTTTTTTTTTAATCATATCAAGGACTTTTATAAGTAAGTTCATCTGCATATATTTTGAAAAACTGATCTGCATTTGCCATGTTGATTTCTAAAAGTTATTTTTAGATAATAGTTAAGTAATTCCTCTTTGTCATGTGCTTTACTGATGCTTTATGGTACTTAATTCTGTCTAATAAAAGTTTGGAACTGGATATTGATAAATCATGTAATAAAATGGTTACGGCAGAATGAGGTGGGATTATATAAATTTCACTTTCAAGCAATATTTCTTAATATGTCTAATTATCCTAAGTTTGATTTGTCGTCGTATGAATGTATAACTGATGATTGTATTGTTTTTGTGTATTCTTATTTGATTGCTTGAAATAAACCATTTCAAATCAAATCAGATCAAAATGATGTCACACCTGTGGAATGACTGAGTGAGAGACTGAGCGTTCTCCGCGATGATCTCAGTACCATCACTGTGCTCTGTAGAGGTTTTTTTTTTTTATTGAATGCCAGCTTTTGCCAGCATTCATCCTTCTCCAGTCTTCCCAACTGAGTCCAGAGAACAGCCTGGGAATGAGTGGGACTTCCTGAAGGCTCGCCAGCTTCTTCCTCTTTATCTCTATGATGCTGCTTCTCCAGCAGACCACTCCAAAAGAGATGACCAGAGCCAGCACTGCTCCTCAGTAGTGCCCCCTTTTCAACCCCCCATTTTTTTAAATTTCAATCCAGTTTGTTGCTCAGGTACATAGAATTTGAGAATCCAAGATTCTAATGTTGGGTCGCCACATTTTCACCAGTAAGAGAATCTGAGAGAATCTACAGAAATGTATCACACCTGTTCAGATTTTGCCGTATTGATCTGGAATGGTTTAATCCACAACACTTACAGAAAAGGACAAAATAGCCCATGAGTAGTGCTACATTCACACCACCCTGGCAATGTGCGATCAAGCAAGACCTTTCAATGAAAAGTCTATGTAAATGCTCATACATAGGTGAGTTTCGGGCTTCTGCATTCAAAACTCTCACATTCACATGTAGCAAGTTTTTGAGTCCTTTAACAGGCTCTACATACAAAATGTGCAGCCTTTGAACGCGCGTTAAAAGTTAAACCAGTCGAACCTTGACCTATCAGGAACTCGAATTTTGTAGTGACATTTGGATGAGTGACCACTGTTAGAAGTTTGATTTTGGAGAAATTGTTCATTGCAGTTGTGCCCGGCAAGAATTCTATGACACCAAGTCTTTCATACATCGGAATGGAGCTGTGAAAGAAAAAGCCTGGGGCGCATTTTCCACAAAGAGCCTAAAAACAGACTTTAAAACTTGACCCGAGAGTTTTGAATGCGGAACCCCGAAACATGCATATACGCATTTACTTTTGGTGTATTCAGACTGGAAAATTCATTGGTCTGGCAGATTGGTGGTGATATGCTCTGTGTGTGTGTAAACAGTCATATTTTTTCCTCCTGAAAGTCTCAGTTTGAAGAGAAAAACTTTGGAAATGATTGTGTGCTGTGTTGCTCTGCACATGCAGGGACTTTCTCAGCTGTAGTTACAGCACAGCATCCACTTTTGCCTCTTTATTGCTGTTCATTTACATGCATGCGGAGCGATGGCAGATGAAACAGTGAACCTTTGTCGAAAGGAACCAGCGGTGATCCTCTAATGAATGGCTGTCTCATCCCTGACATCCCTGCTTGCAAGCTTGTGGTTGAAATATTTGGGTGACACAAAAAGAAGAGAGTTAAGGATGGGGGGGTGGCAACAAACTGATAAAGCTGCTGTGCTGAGCTGCCAGCGGGAGGTCTTTGAGTTGTCTCTAGGAAAGCAGTTGAGAATGGAGGGGGAGCGGGCGGATTTGTGGCTGCAGAGCTCCGAGTAAACTCTATCTTCTGAAAAACGACAACTATTCTGCCCGATCAAAAAGCTTTATTGAAATGCAAAGCCTTGCTCTTTCTGTGTCTCGCAAATAAAAGCCAGTGTTTAAAAGCAGAATGCATTACATGCGTCATTACTCTACACAAATTACATGTTTAAACACAAACCGAGATTCCGCAGAATCACATAATTAGGTCTCATTACTGTCACTGTGAAAAATGAAAAACTAATGTAGCCGGGAAGATTATCGTCGTGAAAGTGCAGCACAAAGGCTCTCTGGGTGATGAGGATTGTCTTTTTTCTGCTAGTTTTCTGCAGATCCAAACCCATCTGTTGCACCCTGAACCCCATGAACTGCAGCTTCTTTCATGATGAAACTGTAAAAAAAAAAAAATGTTTAAAAGGGCGGGGGGTGGCAGCAAAATAGATCATCTCAAAATATTTGTTGTTCTACTTGAGAATATATTTTGTGAATGTTTCTGCTCATGGCTTTTAAAATCTCAGTGATTTCATTTTATATGATTGCGCGCTCCGATTTAAACACTTTGTATATTGTGCAGAGTCTTTGCTGTCAATTTCACTGATATAATTTCCATAAGGAGAGATCTTTGGAATACTAATAAAATGAGAGATTTATTTGTGATACAAAAGATATCCTTGGTGGTTAGGTTCTGGGCCGATGGTGTCCTGCATGCTGGTAGGATGAGCTCGGACCAAAGAAGAAGAAACTCCAGTGCCTGGACACGGATGGTGGTTGAGGGGCAGCCCATGACAAAGCATTGGTCCAAGAGGAGGATGGGGTGGAGAAGGGCCAGCAAAAGCATCTATAATTGATAATAACTTCCCCTTCGTGGGATAAATAAAGTCTCGTCTATAATGTAAAAATTAATGTCCATGGATTTTAAAGCCAAAATATGATTGTAGATATAACTGCAGAACTTGGTCCATTGGATCAAACAGAGCAGGAGATGGAGAACACAGATTGTTGCGGTAAGGAGCATTTTTGGTGGTGGTGGTAGTAGTGTAATGGTATGGGGAAGAATGTCTCTGAAGCGCATGTTTAAGCTCCCACTTTCAATGAAAAATCTATGTAAACACGTGTAAATGTGCTTTTCTGGCTTCTGCATTCTAAACTCTTCGGTTCACGTGTTGCTACGCAGGTTTCCATGACCGTTTTCTGGGTCTATGTACAAAACGTGTGTCCAATGAATGCATGCTGACAGTTAAACCAGGTTGAATTTCAACCAATCAAGGACTCAGAGTTGGCAGTGACGTATGGAGGACGTCCCTTTTAATTCATGGAAGTGGCAACTGTTTGAAAATTGACCATGAAGGAGAATTTAATAATTGTGGTTTGTGTCTAGCTGGAATTATATGACACCAAACCTTTCATATATCAGAATAGAGCTGTGAAAGAAAAAGTCTGGAGCGAGACTCAGGAGTAAATTTTGGAGTAAACAGCTGAAAAAAGATTTTCAAATCAGTGGAGATCCAACATCAGTACAATCTGACTGAACACTTACAGGACGATAATCTTAACTCCCAATCGGCTGATGGAAGGCTCAAACACTTGAAAGTGGAAAGAATTTCAGAGTCTGCCAGCAGTCTTGACTTTATAGTGTCTCTTTGAACCACAGTTTGATGAGTTTGGGGGTGCCGTTCATGCCAACACAGCCACACTGGGTATCCTGACCTGTGTTGAGGCAGTCCTCTGCTAGCCCCCCCGAGTTGGTTGATGAGGAAGTAAGCGACAAAAACTATGAAAAATGAATCAATTTCTTGAAAGTTATTAATAGTTAGATTAGAGTTGAGTGGAGCTATGGGTGTCAATCAAGCAGCATGCATTGCTAAGCAACCAACAAGCAGTAAAATTAGGCAGATTATACGGCAGCAGCGGCGTTCCCTGTCTGCAGACACACAAATAGTAAAAGGAGGGGAGGAGTATGCTTATCACTTCATGGCTTCATATGGTCATGGAGGTGTTGCTTGTGATCTAAATGGGGATTTTTTTCTACACTATTCTAATTTTCTGAAATCCGGTTTTTGTGGGTTTTATGAACTAGAACCCCAATGTATGTAAAAATGAAACAAATACTTGAAATCAATGAAAAAATGGGCTCTGTGTCAAGAACTACTGGGGTTGGACCCAAAACGCAGGAGACCAGGCATAGAGGCAGGAACTAAAACATTTGACATGACAAAACCACAGTGAACCAAACAGGCAGCAACACAGAGCAGATGACCTGAGAGCAACTGAAACCCCGACATTTAAAGATAGAAAAAACAATAATCCAAAAAAGGGGTAAAATTCCCGTCCATTATCATGATGATGATAAATCCTACATATCCTGACATCTGAAAGTCTTCTGTCTTCATGGAACGTAAAATATACTACATTAGCACTATGCAGTAAATGTCCTATTTCCACCCGACACTGTTGTGAGTATAATTAGGTCATATCTCAAGGCTGCACTCATACAGGTCGAGTACCAACAACGATGGAAATATTCTGCATTTCATTTGTACAGCGAGACTACAAAGACTATATTTTTCTAGCGTGTCAGTACTAAGATCTTCTTTCATTCACCTGCTCAGACTCCTTTTTTCTTTCTCTTTTTCTTCTTTATCACCATGAGAGATCAGGAGTGTTTCTTCCATATGGAAGTGTGTCTTTGGCTTAGATTTTTCATCACTGAACATAAATTCATGATCATTCTGAGAAGTCCCAGCATTTTAATGTCAAACTACCAAAAAAAAAAAGAAATAAAAACAAACAACCAAAGTTAACAAGTGTTAGTTCTCATTATATATAATATTTTAAAATATTAACATTTTCATTTAATAAATCACTATATGAAATAAAAAATAATAGTTTTACTATAATACTTTGCCTTTATGAGTAGTAAGTTTTTTCTTAATTATGATTAAACTTGGACACATTTAGTAGTGTAACAAATCCTGAACAGGTATGTTTCACCTGTGGCGTCTGCACACCCTCAACAAATACAACAGGAGGCTTTTCACACAAGCATTGAGCCGGTGCTAATGCTACATTTGGTTATGTTTAACATCATTAACTGTAAAGCACTTATGTTTCAGAGACAGAATAGTGTCCTCTGGGAAGGGGTGAGAGGTTTTACACAGGAAATTAACTGCTGAGCACTTTTAGTACCAACTAATGCTCGTTTGCTGCTCCATTTAGTATGCAGGCCAGGAGGATTTGACGTAAAATGAAGCACTGTTATGACACAAGAGGGCTCCAGTGTGTTTTGAAGTCACGCATCAGTCTGAGGACTTTGCAGAAGGAAGCAACAGGCCAGGTTTTTACAAATCCTCAATCTCCGTTTTTATTTTAAATGCTTGAGAAGCTGATGTCAAATGTGTCCAGAGTTGAACTCTTACTCTGTGCAGATTTTCATTTGTCCAGGTCACTTTATCACACGATTCTAGTGTTCAGGTCAGAGTTCATAGAAAACACAAACATGGTCAACATTCATTTTTTTAATAATATATTTTTAAATATTAAATACTCTATACACATGACATTTATCCACATATAAAAGCAAGTATTGCATTTTACATTCAAGTTCTATGGTAGAAACAAGCCATGTAGCCTAATGTATGGCATCAGAAGCCTCCGTTTTCTTGAACCAACAGTGATTGTTGCAGCTTCTCCTCCACACACTGGATTGTATGTTAACAGAAGGAGAATCTGTCACATCACTGTAACTGGGATGCAGCTGGTTTTTATGTGAAAAGAATTGAAATGTAAACCTGTAGGGTCCATGGACTATATTTCTAAAAGCTCTACGTCCAACAAGATGTGACATTAAAAATAAAGCACGAACGCTCCTGTGGTTGAAGCTGCAAAGACGACTGAGCTACTGACAGCTGGAAAGAACTGCAGGGCTTTGAGTTCATTCTTCTGCCTGCGATGTCTTTGCCCAAGCTCCAGACGGGGAGCCGTCACACTGCTGGTTGTGGGGAGCCGGGAGGGTCGGCGGGGAGGCCGGGGTCATTCCCCACCTCGGCCTCTGGATCAGGGGCCACAAAAAGGCTTTTGGAAACCCCTAAGAAAAAGTAAAAGAATGTAGTTTAGCTTGACTATTTTCTCGTTTCTGAGGGCTTTTTAGACGGCGGAAACCATCAAGATAATTTTTTCCTGGCATTATCGGGTCATAATGATTGTCACAAAAGAAAGTAATAATAATAATTTTATATTATTGTTTGAAGTCAAATAAAAACAATTAGTTGTAAGAATATTATGTTTGAAAAGTGTTAAAAATGTAGAACAGATGGTGACAAATGATTTAATTCCCTGTCCTTTCCGCATGTCTGCTGCATGTTTTTTGCTCGAGTCAAAAGGAGTTTATACAAAATCTTGCCATTGCTAATTCATAAGGGATTGCCGTGAAGCGACTGTACCTGCTGGAAGCTGAATGTTCTTATTGTAGCTTGCAGCTGACGACATGGCCTGACCCAGAGCTTGGTTTGTGCCAAGAGGAGCGCTTGGGCTTTTGGCCAGTGTGGCAGAGTGAGGCTTGGATTTGGAGTCCTTGCCTGGTTTGGTCCACTGCAGGCTCTCTCCCACCTGCAGAGCAGCCCCCAATTTCTGAGCCATGTCCATGAGCTGTTGGTGCATCAGAGAAGAGGATTAACAATGAGGAAGGACATGAAAACAGAGCCGCTGAAGCAGAACGCACCTCAGGATCAAATTCTAAGTTGCTGCTGCTGTCCTGCAGGATGTTGACTTTTCTTTGCATCTCCTGATATTGATCCAGAGCTCCTGTCTTGTCCCCGTGATTATAGAGGAAGATCGCAAAGTTCAAGTTGACCAGGGGGTTGGATCTGTTAGAAATAGATCATAAAGAAAGCTCCCAAACCGCATCAATGATCTGAAAGGATGAAATGGTTATCCGACTTCATGTCAAAGGCAAAGTCAACTCACTCATCCAGATTCACAGCTTGCTCATAGGCTCTGGTGGAATTCTCCACGTCCTCCAAGTTAGTCAAAGCCACTAGTGAAGATAAGACAAATGACAACACTACTCACAAGAAGTTAGAGATATATGAAAAACTACACAGAACATATACACAGTGTTCATAGGGAGGTAGGGCTGGGCAATATAGAATTTTTTATATCATGATATAGTTTTTTTTTATATCAAGCGATAACAATATATATATATCACAATTTATACCATGGTATGGGGTGAATACTTGATTGTGATTGGCTCCGGTCACCTAGCTTAAATGTTCTATATCACTGCACTGGCTTCTTTAAAACAAACTTTAGCTTCATCATCTGGACAAAAACAAGCGGTAAGAAGAGAACTTTCTCTCTGAACCGAACTTTGGTATATGGTCAATGGCGTATACTTATATAACGCTTTTCTACCTTCTTTGAAGGCCCAAAGCGCTTTACATTCTCACCCACATTCACACACTGTCGAACACTGGGCCAACCTTCCACCAGAGGAAAGGTGGGGTTCGGTGTCTTGCCCAATGAGATGGGAATCGAACCCGCAGTCTTCCGATCGGAGGTCGATCACCCTACCACTGCACCACGGCTGCCCACCTTTTTAACCCATTGTGACTATCAGCATAGATATTGCTTTCCTTTGCTGCTGCAGTCGAGATCGGTGCCGGCTCAGTGCGTTGTCATGGTAACAAATGGTCCGCTTTTTGAATCTTTTAAATCCTAACCAAAAAAATATCAAGAATAAAGTACTAAAAACTGTGAATATTTATTTATTTTGTAATTGACCATGGTATAAGCGGGACTGGCCGACGAAGTGTGTATTATCAGAAATGAATGCACTCCGAGGAAGCAACCATCCAACGCGAAGCGTCCACAGCTTCCACAGTGTGCGTTCATTTCTAATGATGCACACTTCATTAAATCATCACAAAAGAGCCTGAAAACAGTATAATGTTTTTGATTATTGTTATTATATATCATTGACATTAAAGCTGCAGCTCTCTCACAATGGAAGGGGGCGGGAGGATTCAGCATATCTGACAGGTCACAGGTTTTGGTGCGACACCGGCTCTGTGACGCTACAAAGACGCTGCTAAAACACAGTGGATTCAGTTCACAACTATCACAGCTCCACTTCAGGAAGTGGGAGTGTCTCATATGGTTTTGCCAACAATGAGCCGTGACCTGAACCCCAGAGAGAACGTCTGGGACCAGCTGAAGCAGAGACTGGATGATCGTACCCCCACCCCCAAATGACCCTTAGAACTGTATGCAGCAGGTGTGGAAGAGCGGAACGCCTCAGAACAACACCATGAGGCTGGTGATGAGCAGGAGACGTCGCTGTCAAGCTTTTAATGCGGCAAATGGTGGAGCTAGCTGCTATTGACTGAGTCCATTTGTTATTTGGAGCCACCTTTATTTTTGGCTTCATTTTGGGATAATAAATGATGTTTCTTCTGACTCATTTTTAGTAATATCAAAGAAAACTTTTACATATTTCATTTAAAATTCAGAGCAAATAGGGACCTTATTTACAAGTGTTTTTCCTAACGTATTGTGAGGAGTGTTTATGTTGTAGGTTCCTGTCTTTCAGAAGGAGTTGGTCTGCCATCAAGGTGTGACGGTACCTGCCAACAACATGTAGAGCTCCCCCATCCGTGGGTTCAGGCTGATGGCTGCACTCAGGAAGTGGAAGGCTGAGGCGTACTGCTGCATGGTCAGGTGGACCAGACCCAGGTTGTACAAGACTTTCCAGTCAAAAGGAGATAAGTAGTTAGCACGCTTCAGACAGCTGATCGCCTGGAGGTTTTAAAACAACAAAAAAAAAAAAAAAAGTCTGTTATGGGTGAGAGAAGGAATCCTCTGAAGGGTCAAATAATCTCAGGTACAAAGTCGGAAAGGTGGAATTAGAATGCAAAGAAATTCCTCTGGAGAGGAGCAAATGCAAAAAAACGTGTTATTGAGTTATTTTATCATCATTTGTATTCATTGCGTGTCCCTAGAAGATTTTATTCTTTATAATTAAACTCCTCCCTATAAATATGTAAATTAGTAATTTAAGGAGACAAATAAACATGTTTGCAGACAAATTAAATTGAGACTATGACGTATTGTCCTCTGAAAACATAAAAAAAACAAAAATAAAACCCCTTTTTCCCCACAGACTGAACTGCAATCCTCTACATCTGATGTTCAGCTCACTGTTTCCAGATAAGGACAACCACATTGCTGAATGTTTTGTACTTTTCAAATGTATAAACTGTTCATGAGGTCAGACACCTTTGGGCTGCAGTCCTCCCTCCGTGTGACACAGTGTGAGGTCCAGCCCTCGCTGGTATCTTTTATAAATCACACAGGACTGATGACTCAGGCAAATATTTGTAAAGCTCTACTATAGCTACAAACATAAATCCCTGTTTTAATGTTCCCATGCCAAAAAGAAGCCATAGGTAACACGGCCATGAGGACAGGATAAACACAAATGTGTCACAGAGGCCTGCTTCAGAACAAGACAAACGCAGCAAAGAGTGAACCTGAAATCCTGATGGTTGGAGGTTCTGCTCACACTTTACACTTAAGAATGGCAGCTTTATAGCTGAAAAGCACGGAAAATAAATAAAAACTGAAATTCTTTTAATTTTTACATTTTGATTGGTTGGCAGCTGAGACACATAAAAGCTGTTAGATTAAGGATAACAGGCAACAGTGAACCATTTTAACTGTAATAACACTGTGATGATGACCTTCATCTTCTGTTTGAAAGCTGCCCAGCTTCACAACTAATTGGGCAACATGCCTTAAAGGAACATTCACTCCCTTTTCAACCCCACCATAAAAACTCCAAACAGCACAAACAAGAGAGGTGAAGCTGTACTGCAACCAAAGGAAAACACGTGGAGGATTCAGGCTGCTAAACTACAGTGAGCATGGCTTCATGGTGCCAGGATTTTTCACATGTTCTGCTAGAACCTGAAAAATTAACAAAAAATGACATGAAAGTGAAAAATAAAAACCCTAATCATTCCAGAGTCTCCAGTGAAATCTGAATGCAGCATTTGCATACTGAAATAAGACTTGATGACAAACAAAAAGAGAAGTTCCTACAGACAGTATGAATGCGATATAACAGACCACCGACACTAGGGGTGTGTATTGGCAAGAGTCTGGCGATATTGTACCGGAACACATTTTCTTTCTTTTTTCTTTTTTTTTAAGTATGACTTACAAAAAACTCAATTCAACTCAATTTCAATACCTCTTTCACTGTAATAAAATAGTCAAATTCAGTTTATTTAATGATCTCAATTATTAGCACTGCAACTGTATCTCATTTAAAAACAAAAAAGCTGCCTCTGGCTGAGGTCTTCCTGTTGTTTCATAGTAGGAGTAGAGCTGTTCAACTCTGCTCTGCTGCCAACTAGCGGTTGGAGGGGGAAGTGGAAAAACAAGAGTCAGACGCTGAAGGACGCCCAGAAATAATTCAATAAATATTGTCCTGACAGCATTTTGAATCGATACAAGTATTGCCAAATGAGCTATCGCAATATATTGCAGAATCGATTTTTTCCAACGCCCCTAGCCGACACCATATTGGCCACAAACATTATGCAGAGTTGACTTGGAGAGATAGAAACTATGGTTAGATCCTGTTAAAGTCCCACACCGATCATCTTTTTATCTATTATAAAAGCGTTTCCAGTGTTGTTTTAGTTATGATTGTGTCATTTTTAGGCAAAATCAAAACAACCTGCGGTGTTTTCTAGAACATAGTTTCTGCAGAGCAGCAGGAGTTCATTAGAAATTTACCTCAGAGTTATGGGCGGAACTGCTGATGTGGAGCAAGCCCGCCCCCATTTCCCATTACCCCATAACTGAGCTCTCCGTTTACACTCTCTCCCACCAGCTTACAGCCCATCACCCCCCTCCAACATGATGATGCCTATATCCATGTGCTTCTGTTCACTGAAACATGTATTTTCTACCTTGATGAGGACTTTGGCTTCAGCGGCATATTTTCCATCATTTGCATATAAATTAGAGTGAGACGCCCTGATCTGTGTGCCGGTCTGGTTTATTTTTCTCCCATTACTCACAGCTACGTATTTCTTTTTCCCAAAGAAACACATGCCGATGTTGTTCCACAGAGGAGGGCTCTCCGGCACGGCGCAGGCCGCCACTCTGTACTTGTTCATGGCCACGTCGAAGTCCCCGTGGGTCTGCATCATGCTCCCTGCAGCCAGGATGGCCTGAGAGGAGGAGAAGGCATGAGAGGAAACAGCATTGAGGTGACTGTACACATGTTACGGTCCATCCTACCTTATAGTTGTTGGGGTCAAATGTGAGGGCGTTTCCAAGATGTTCGAATGCTTTCTGATACTTTCCAAGCTAATTAGGCAATCAAACAAAAGGTAACATTAGTCTAGAGTTTCATTTTTGAATCCGCAAGGAAAGAAAATTCCACCAACCTGCAGATAGAGCAGGCCCAGAGTGGACAGATGCTCAGTATTTTCTGGAGAGAATCTGAAGGAATGACAGAAACAGAGAGTTCCTTTTACCCTCATGGAGTGGGTAATTACACTTAATGCCTGCACTTATTTGCACAAACCTACACTGCCCTACTCAGAAGATCTGACAGGTTTTGAATCAATTGTTGAATTTTAATTATAACTTCAGCAAAGAAAAATAAAACGGTTTGGAGGAGGCAGATCTGCATTAAAATGAGACTCAGTGGTTAGTCTCATTAAAAGCGGCAAAAGAATTAGGGCATTTGATTAATTCATTTACCCCCCCAAGAGAGGAGATGTTATGAGCCCTATTACAGAGCCTGATGTCTTTTTCTTTCTTTTTCTATGACCTCGTGTTATGTTCAAAGACCCACTCTGAAGAAAATTGTGCATCTGGTGTTTTTAACATGTTCTTGTTGCATTTTTTGATGATGGAGGAAAAACATGAAGAACATTAAATGCATTTCTGAGTATCCCTTTTTTTTTAATCAGACAAAAATATGTCCTTTGATAAAAGATTGTATTTGTTACATAGAGACTAGAGCAAGTAGGTCACTCCATTCTGATGCATCCACTTGCAGACTCGGTTCATGCACATTTTTTCCTCTTCTGAGTCTGTCTTCTCTGCAGAAACTATGTCTTAGAAAACGATGCAGGTTTTTCTTATGTAGCCTAAAAATGTAGCATGTCCAGTGTGTCCGTAGCTTGAGAATCACAGATTCTGAACCAAAAAGTTTGTTTCAATTCGATACCGTTACCTCCCAAGATGTCATGGAACAGCTTGTTAGTGATCAGTGGTGAAACTTCACTTACTCCACTGCTCTCTTAAACACTTCAATGGCCTTGTCAGTTTCTCCAGCCACCAAGTGAACCTTTCCGAGCATCATGAAAGTCTTGTCATGTTTGTTTATCTGGAGAGCTGTGTTCAGATGTTCTTCAGCCTGACATGAGACAGAAGATCAAAATCATCAGGCCCCTCCAGGCATCTGCTTCCATTTGTAGTGCACAGCGCCCAGCATCCTTACATTCTTGAAGTCTTTGATGAAGAAGAAGCACACGCCCAGATTATGACTGATCTCCTGGAGGGAGAAAATGCATAGTAGCACATTCAACGAGGTCTGTAGTTGGATGCTGCTCAGATAAAGTGGACAATATTTCAGTTTCTAATAAAAATGATGTTTAAAAAAAACAGGTTTGTACATAAATGCTGTTTTTTTCTAAAAATGTGTGATTAAATGTCCCATGCAGGGGTGTGTTTTTTAAGCCTTTTTCAGATTTCTTAGATGAAACATGTTTAGAGGCATGACGACATGCACTGTTCCGTGAATTATTTTCATTTGGACATGCTGGGGGGCAGATTTACAGGCTCTGAGTGAGGGGGGTCATGTCTCCATGTGTGTTCCACGCCAGGACCAGAGAAAACAGAAACCCCAGTCTTTGATTTACCCAGTCTTTGTCGCAAAGTCGAGCCGCTTCATGATACACTTCAATAGCAGCTTTGTGCTTTCCCAGAAGAAATCTACGAGGAGAACAAACAAAAAATCACAGTGAAAAATGTAACCGCTCCATTCACATGCACAACAGCTTTCCTGATGCAAAACAGTCCATCAGTTTTCCTTTCTGGTTGTACAATAGGTGACTGATTGCTGTTTTAATGGCCGGCTAATAACGGTTTGTGTGCTGCTGCAGCCACACTCACAGGGATCGGGCCACCTGCTTGAGGTTGTCTGTGCTGCTGGGATTAAGGATGGCGCAGCTCTGCAAAAGCTCCAGGGACTCCTGGATTCTGCCCTCGAGGCGCAAGATTAGTGCTGGCAAAAAATGAGTGACACAAAAGGGGATATTTGGGACAAATAAGCAACATTGAAATTGAAAAGCGGAGGATGGGAACCGAGAGGAAATTCAGAGAAAGTTAAATGACACACAGAAAAACTAATGTGTCGAGCTTCCCAGGTATCAAACATGAAAGCATTGACTGTATCTGAGTGGACTGAGCGAGTGTGATGTCATCCAGGTCCATGCTATATGGACGTCGCCATGCTGGGGCCAGATGTGGTCATTAAGCAGTGATTAGTCCAAATCAGGCTGAGCCAACATTTCTATGGCAACCACTATTGCCAATCAGGAGTGAGCATCTTGAAAGGCCACATCCAGACCATTTGAAAGTGGCTTTCATGAAATCTGTCAATCAAATGTCTTCTACAGTTAGACCACATACTTTTATTGAAGCATCTGATTGGCTAGTCTCTAACTTGAATAATTCGCAATCTAGAAAATGTATCACGAAAAAAAATGTGGATGAACATAAACGTGTTAAAAAGATTGAGAGCAAAAATAATTATTCTGACAAATAGAATGAGTGAGTCAGAGCTGTTTATTTCTCTATAGAAGTCTCCTGGATTTTGGCTTCTAAGAGCCATCAAGTACGGTACTTCCTGTTTGGAACATGAGGGGGGAGGAGTCACTCAGTCCACTTCTCGTACACAGTCAATGCATGAAACATGTTGAAGAAGGAATAAAACCAATGGCTGACCTTGGACATAAATGGCATATTCACAAATTCCATTTGTCTCCTGCAGCTGGTTTTTGATGATTACCTAAAAAAAGAGAAAACCTCACTTTATCTGCAAAAAAACAGGGATCAGAAAAATACACGGAGTGAAGAACTAACTTAAAAAAGATGAGGATAAAGTTATATAAACTTTAAGAAGAAAACAAAAAAGCATTTATTGTAAAATAAAAAAAGAAGACTTAACCCTACAACCATTCCTATCATGTGTGATATAAACAGGCGTGTCTGAGACCTCTATCTCATTAGCATGATCCAAACCTTCCTTAAAAACCCACTGTCTAGAAAACTTGGTCCATGTTTTCTGCCCTGTAGTGCACCATCATTCCACTAGGGGCAGTAGAAGGGCTTTTCCTCGCCCTTTTTTTTTTAAATGCCTGCTTCCATTAAAAAAAAGAAAAAATTAAAAAAACACATTTGCCGGGAAAACTGTAGCTACTTTTCAAATGTTTACTAAATTTGTTGATAATTAATTCTTTACAATTCAGTCATATCATGTTAAAAATGTTTGGGTCAAATTTGAGACAGTGGGTAAATAAGGGGCTGTTTTCCTGAACATTCATGTCAATATTTGAACACCTTAAACTAACCTTGTTGTGAGCAAAAACGTATCAAATCACCCAACGTGCCATATTTGATGCCATTTATATTGCAAACATCTTTTTGTAGATTTCTTTAAACGGTTTAAAAAAAAAACATCTCAATTCTGAAGAATTTGAGTTTTCTGTCAATTCTTTGATGTATCGTGCTTTACGGGGTTATGAATTAGAAAAAATTAAGACATCGTTTAACATCATTGATAAATACTGACTTCAAGCACTTCATAATGGTCCATCTGTTATTTTTTTCCTCTCAAAAAATGTTGAAACCTCCAAAAATACGGCAACAAAGACCAGAATGGTTTTTATTCATGAGGAGCTTTGTGATAATGGCAGCTCTATAAAGGCATCTCTCAGCGTTTTCCATCACTTTTTAACTCTGAAGGCTTTTATTGTGTGAACAGATGTGTGCATCAAGCTCGAAGCGGTTTCATTTAAAACTATTGTGCGCAAAAGTCGGGATCAGACCAAAACTGAAGACATTTTACCTTACAGGTCTCATAGTCTTTGCGGATGTAGTGCTGGTGGATGAGCCAGTTTCTCCGCTCCACGATGGGAAGTTCTGGAGCTGTGGGAGCAAATAAACCAAAACCTTTTTTCTGTTGTGTTTTTGGAACATTTTATTGGTTGTCACTTATCTGACAGGAAACAGCTGTCAGACTGCGGGTCAAAATCCACAGAATTAAATTCAAACCAAACAAACCGCAAATATTTGCTCATTAACTTCCACTCATGAGCGGGCGCTGTGATTTGTGCCTGAGCTGCTCTTTGATTGAGAGCTGAATGAATAATCCAGAGAGCTCATTACCTCTGCAGTCACCTGCAAGTCTTTCATGTGACAGGTGACATAGATGTTTCCACTTAAACTAAAAATCCCAGAGCTTCAGTCCTAATCAATTCACTGCAAAGACTGCAAATGCCACCTTGTAAGCAAATTGTGTTACATAGGCTGCTTTTTTCCCCCTTCCCTCCTGCTCGTCTCTCTTTTTAACATCTGACTTAGCAGGTTGAGATGTTCTTCCAGTTGCCAGGGCAACAATGTGTCTGAGAAGTCAGGCGCTTGTGACAGAAAAGACAGGAGAGCGGGAGGATGAAGGAATGAGCAGCACAATACGAAGCTTAAGAAAAGGGGTTAGGCAACCTCAAGAACTAACTCACAATCCTCCAACCCTCCTTTCTCAGCGGACCACGGCGTTTCATCTCCCCACAGAAAGCAAATGTCATTTCAATTGAAGCAACTTTGCTTCAGGTAATCCTGTTTCCTTCCAACTACTACCTTTTACTCCGGGGTTCACAACAGGGTTCAGGAAAGGAGGAGCTGGCTCCTGACAAGAGGAGATATGGAAAACTAAATAAACCAATTCAGACTCAAACCCCTTTGTGTTCTTATGTGTCAACTTTTGAGCAGAACTCTCTAGTCTGCTGCTGAAACTGGAGCCTACTCCAGATGCTCCAGAGAAATCCTCCACTTGAGCATGAAACTGCATGTGCTTTGCGCTCAGGATTCATAAAGATCTGCAAACGGGGAAGAGTCCAAATCGGCTTTCTCCCTGCTGAGATGGCAATAATATTCTTGTCTGCAGGATTCGGCTGCGATGCTCCAGCTCCGGCACGCACAAAAGCACACAGCCGATTTGGAAACGAGCGCTGGAATGCATCGTTGACGATGGAAAAGAGCAGGGAACAGCCCAGCGTGACGTCCACCAAGTATAGATGTCGGGACAAATTTCATCCCAAACGCAGAAGAGTTCTGCTATTGTTGGGTTTCATCCGGCTAAAGCCGACGACTCTGCTTCGCTCGCCGAGTGTTTCAGTGGCGTTTTAAAAGAGGATAAGGGCAAAGAAGACACATGCTGAGATCAAAAGACACATGGGGAGATCATAATGAAGAAAAAAAAGTGATGACAATTATTGTAGAAGTTTTTCTCCCCAAAAAACTTCAAAAACTCCTTGTCGCTGCTCATTATCCTCCCTTTAGGCTGCTAAGATTTGGTTTTTGAGCAAAAATTAACATCTAAATCTGCAGAAGAGCCAACCGCATTGGCATGAAATCTATCGAGAATGCACTTGTGCACATCCTATGAAGCACTCCTTGAACGCACACAACCAAACACACACGTTATTAAAGTTAAAAAAGAACAAAACCATAGCTGTTTTTAAATAATGGGGGGAAAGAATATAAAAAGGTTGATTCTATAGGAAAGGGGGTCTTCTTGGTTTAAAACTAGGTTTCCACCTGTAAAAGGATGACTGGAAGGAAGTTCCAATACCACGGCAAATAATAGAATGACCCACTTTTAGAGAGAAGTCACTAATAGAAATAAATGCATTAAAAAGGCTGTGAAAGCTTAATTTAAATGATGTATTAAGGAGCGAACAGAATCAGACTGAAGTTAGGATGAAGACGATTCCTAAAGTTTAACATAATTGGGATGAGGGTGACACCTACAGGCCAATCAGTGCCAAGCACCTCTACAACAAATTGTAAAAAAATAAATAAAAATAGATAAATAAATAAAACACACACTGAAATCAGCACTAAAAGGAAGCAACAGTGTTTAACGCGAAATGACAAAACATAAACATGCTTGTTAATGACTTATGGATGATCATACCTTTAGGCGCTCGACGTTTCTTGGCTTCACCAGAAGCTGAGAGCTACAAATGATGAAAAAAAAAAAAAAATCTGAACAGAATTCTGTTAACATTTTCATATTCAGCAAGACTAACAGGTTCTGTAGAGATCTCAAAGTTCTTTTTCAAAACTTTTTTTGCACAAGTTGGCAACAATAGATAACATGTTCTGTGTGATTTAGCTTACATGAAAGTTTAAAACATCCAAATGTGTCTGAAGCTAATAATAAAAAACTATAAAGTTATGGGAAATAATCCACACAGCCATCTTTGATCAGAGACTGAGCTCTAAACAAAAACCTTTCAGTTTGCTTAAATCATCAACAAAGATATGCAGCTCATAATATGTCTGTATACAAGTCTGTTTACACCAATGTTTTATTCTTTCTAATAAATCTAAAACAGAACCAAAACGTTAGTTGATCGTTTGACATTCAATGGAGCAAAGCATAATAATCATAATAAGAAGGAAGTCTTTAGTTTCTTAAGCCATCCTTTGAAAAATAATGTGATTGTGTTAAAAACCTATGAAGTTCTAGACTTAAACATCAATTCAAAGTGGGTGAGTGGGCACACACTCTTTTTAAAACAGTTCACTTCAGTCCTCCAAATATTCATCAGTGTTATGTGAATATATATCACTAAATAACAAACATGTCTTTGTAATACCATTTTCAACAGACTTCTTATCATTTTGACACAAGAAAACAGTTTGAGCTGAGCTTATAAATCTATTTAGGAAGACAGGAACAGTGGAGATCTAAACAGAAAATCTACAGCAGGTTGTGTGTCAGATTATGCAACTGTATTGTGAAATGAATAAACAATAATTTTATGCTCAAGTAATTTCTTCTTATCGCACTGAGTCGAAATCACAGACGGTTAAACAAAAAGATCTTAAGAAGTTTCACACTAGAAGCAGAAACAATCGATGTGAGCATGCGCATTTGTTTGCTTAAAGTAGTAACATCAATGATAGGCTTTCGCGGGTTGTCACGGCCTCTTCTGTTGTGAAATGTTGACTGCTAATCCACAACTAATGAGGGGGGAGGGATTAGTGATGAAGCCCATCATATGGTTTCTAAATTCACAACAGACGGGTTCAAAAACGCTGCTCTGTGGCGCAAAATCACTGCAGCGTCGGTTTATGTAGTTTGTAAATCCGCCTGAACCCGGGGGTTCCTTTACTGTGGTTGTACTCATAAATTGGTTAGCTCTAATCCACTTACTTACAACTAGTAGCTGCGATTTATCGGCTAGCAAGGCAGCTAATAAACGTTCTGAAAAGCCGTAGAACAGTAGAATGTGTTCTCAGCAAACAATGCGGCGGACTAAGAAACAACGTTGTTACACTGTCACTCAGTCTAGTGGCAAGTTGATGTTTAGAGTGGCAAAAGAGAACAGAATTTTGCACTCACCTCAGCAGGTTTCTCCTCATCCGCCATCTTGGGATCAACGGAAGAAGCCGTTGCCCTGGTAACAACAGCTGCCCTCGTGGGCCATCTTCTTCTGGTTTAGCGGCTTAGGTCCCGCACGCCGACATTGAGATTTACGTTTTTTGTAAGATAAAACAGGTAAGTTAATAAAAGTAAATATTTTATTGATTTAAAAAAGTGAAATTGGATTTTACAATTGATTTTTTTTAAATAAACTGGCCACTGCTACCTTACATGAGTGAAAAAAGAAAGAAAAACGAATCATATTAAAAGGCCAGAAGAAAATAGCTCTTTGGGTCCCAACTGGTTTAAATTAAATAAATAAATAATAACTTACATAAAGAAGTAGGCCTAAGACATGGCCTATGTTGAGAGAAAATCTCCCTAAAAGTTTATGCAAAATGGAAACTGATCAGAATAATAATAAAGTAAAATAGTAGAAGCCATTTAAAAAAAAATCTTTTTGGACAGTTTGTTTTCTTTACAACATACTTTTTACTCTGTAACATCTTCACTGTAGTTAGACCCTATTTCAATCCATAAATCACTTTGAATCCTTTACTCTAAATAAAGGCTGGTTTTGGATTTACTTGTTAAAATCTTGAACATATGTAATCAAAACAGAATATCCCCACCCCTTATTAATGTATGCCTTGCGTAGGTTAAGACCTGCACATATCCATTAAAAGCATAGGATTTTAAATAGTTTAATAGGGCAAGAATCAAATTTCCCATCCAATATAGACATTTAAATATATTGCAAATCTGTACATCTTAATACACATCAAGATTAAGACAGAGAAACTTCACCAAAATAAAAATCTATAAAAAGAGACTGACTAAACACTTTAATACCTGCTTAAAGATCAGTTACCTTTTCAACTGTTTAAACCACTGGGACATATCTTTACAGTAAAAACCTTAAAACGCCAAAAATCTGCAAGCAGTAAAAGCCTGAAGCATTACTACAGATTGTTCTTTCTGCTCCTTTAAAAAGACAAACGTTGCATATCCATATCTAGACTTCATGGTCTTTGTAATCACAGCAAATACTACTTAAAATGATTAACATGATTGTCTTTACTACCAAACAAGAATAATCATTAAAAAGAAACAATCCCCTTCAGTGTCACTTCATTAAAACAGAATAAGCCAGTGAAATCAGAGCAAAGACCTTCATCCCATCACCTTCAATGATCTGGATTGCCTTATTAAATAAGACATTTACAAATGTGAAAACAAATGTAACAGTAATTATTTAAAATCTAAACTTGGTAGAGCCTAGTGTGCAATAAGTCATGCCCAGGTCAATTGGGTTTTGTTTTAAACACGATACTTCATTAATGAAGAAACTAAACAAACATGAACTTCAATATAGAGGGTTTTTTGCTAGACTATTTAAAAGGACAACTGGGATTAACAAATAATCCATATGCATCTATAACAAAAACAAAAAAAGGAATGAATGTTTTTGTTCATCTCATTTCATCACGTTGACCTTAGTTAACCTGAAAATCTCTGTTCAGGCCTGGCTGTAGGTGCATGCTGGTTGACTGTGATACTGAGGGGGGGCAGGAAGCTGTGCTTTAGTTTCCCTGACTCCTGCCAAAAGCTCCCTGTGCAGCAGAGGTGGCTGCAGTGGCTGCAGCGCCCTGGAAGGTCCTGTTGGTCAGGACTCCCTGGGAGAACTCCTGCTGGGCCTTGGTGAAGCTGGCACCCGTCCTTCTGTACCTACTATGGACCTAAAGTATATACAGGAAAAAAAGGTTTTCCATCTGTTATTAACTGAACCTTTATGTTGGTCCAGTGTATTGTTTGATGTTTTAAAGACACACTCCAATGAAAATGACATTTTTGGTGTTTTTATCATGTTCTTGTATCGTTTGTTCCACAATAGCAGACATGAGAAAAATTTATCTTAAAGCTGCCTTTTAATATTTCTTTATTTAAATTGTTACAAATCAGGAGCAGACAAAAATAATTGACCTGAAAATGGTAACATAGAAGCTACTATCGGCAGGCCACAAGCTTCCTGCTCCGCTCCTGTGTACGTCCTATGTACGTCTTTGTTTTCCTCGTCAGAGCTGGTATTTCACTCAAAACTGGACAGCTGGATACCTCCAATATTGCTCGCCATTTTTGTTGCACAGATAATGTTAAGTTGGGGTTGTGAGGAACTGTAAGCTAGTGGGAGAGCATGTAAACAGGTGGATGACAGGAAGTTGGGGCAGGCTTACTTCAACCCAACAGTCCCACCCACAACTCAGAGGCAAATTTCTGATAAGCTACTGCCACTCCGCAGAAACTATGACCTCGAAAACAAAACAGGTTTTAGGATTTTGGCTCTGTTCATATCTTTACCAAACCATGAGTAAGGCTCAAGCTGTGTATTACTGTTGCTACATATAGAATAAAATGTCATTTATAATTTGATTTTAATTTATGTCCATATATTTCTTCCTTTAATCTGTGTGTGTGTTTGGTGAGGGGAATGAGAAATGAACAGGTAAAAAGAGGAAAAGAAACCACAAATATTTAAATTGGCTGGCTGGGTTTCTGTTTGGTTCAGTTCAGCTAGTTAAAGTGGTTTGTGTAGATATCGTGGAGGTTATGTCCTTCAGATGAAGCAGTGGAGTTAGATATGGCCATACCATTTTCAGCAGGATGATCGCCAGAATGGTGTTTACAGTGAAGAAGCCGGCCACCACCATCATAACCACAGCGACCGCCAAGTTTGTCCTGATCATGCTGATCGCTGAGATCCATCCACTGCCATAAATCAAACAAAACGAATAAAACAATGACTCATTCCATGTATTTTTTACTCCCTCTAAACAAGTCAAAAGCATTTAGGAAAAGTGCTTCTTAATTACTAGATAGCACCCAATTATCTTAGTTATCCATTAAAAAAAGTCAGGAAAAGTAAAAAAAATAAAAAGACACTTGTTATATATGCTGTAGAGAAAACAAAAACCCAAAGAGAAGAAGTCCACACACTTACAAAGCAGCAACCCAGACAAGTTAGGTCAACAGGAGTCTGTTGAAGAAAGACAAGAGAGGGGGTACAGAGGGAGAAAACACCCCAAAAGCATAGCAGTGATGTATGCATGCATTTAGGTAAATCTATGTAAAGCAACATGCACCATAAACTGATAAACACAGATCTTCTATCCCAGCTACAAAA
Source organism: Oryzias curvinotus (assembly GCA_023969325.1). Taxonomy (NCBI): domain Eukaryota; kingdom Metazoa; phylum Chordata; class Actinopteri; order Beloniformes; family Adrianichthyidae; genus Oryzias; species Oryzias curvinotus. The sequence goes on from CM043708.1 coordinate 1,117,442, forward strand.
GTCCAACAATACTGACCTGTTTCCCCATTTGGGAATCCCAACTGTTTGGATAACATACACTACAACTTGGAAGAAAAAGACAAAAAAGAAGAAAAAGAAGCTGAAGGAGCTGTCAGACCTGAGGGAAGAAAAAAAAACAAAACAAAAGCACATTTTTGTTAGAGAATGGCATTTAGCAGGCTGTAAGATTAAATATACTGGCTGATCCCAACACTCAAGCTAAAAAATGCCCCTCATCCTCTATTCCTTGGAGGTTCTCCATCCTGGAAACACGCCTTTAATGATGATAGAAACGAATGACCTCAGATAACACTCTGTTCGATATAACACCGTCGATTGCAGATCATGTCACTGTGGGGGACTTTTTTGTGGCATCAACTCATTCATGGTCAGGTTCCTTCAGTTAAATTGAGAAAAAGTATTACACTTCTTTGCCCAAAATGTGGAAATGACTAGGCCTGCACAATAAATCGCAAATTTATCGTTATCGCAATATCAAACTGTGCAATACTCATTTCGCACAAGTCTGCGAAAATTGCAATAAATGGTTACCTTAAATGTGCTAAAACAATCTTATGGGAGCTTAAAGTATTTAAAGTATCAAATAAATCAATTTATGCATTTGACCAATCGGATGGACGCCTTCACGTTGTTGACCAATCAGATGGAGCTCTTTTATTTATTTATGTATTTTGGAGCTCTCCTATGTTAGATGTTCTCCTTCCTGTGTAAGCGAGGCTCATTTGGACTGTGATTTAAGTTATGTTGACTCCTATTTAAATTAAACGGTTGTTGTAAAATGAAAAAGGTTTTTTTTTTTTTTTTTGCTATTTGTTCATGTACTGCAAGTTATATCTTCATCACAATATTGATCACTAATAGCGCCTATCGCGAATTTTCCTCATATTGTGCAGCCCTAAAAATGACCATTGTCTTTTTTATGCAAAAAATAAAAACCCAAACAAACAACCTTCAGTTTTTAGTGCTGTGGGTGGAGCCATGAAGCTTCACAGATGAACGCCATCAGTCACAAACCTATCAGAGAATTCAGAAAGTACTGGAGCTATGTACAGTCCCTGACAAAAGTCTTGTCGCTTATCCATTTTTTAGAAACAAAAGCCTATAACCTCACTTTTAATGAATCCATTGGTTTTAGAAATGTCTCATATGAAAGCTAAAACCCTCCCAAAGTATGTTCAATATACTAAAATAAAATTGCTTCACTGAAGAAAGATTGATCAGTTGTTATGTCGTTTTGGGCTATTGGACTTTTGATGTGTTTTTTTTTTTTGTATTTTGAACCTTTGAGTGTTCAACCCTTGTTGCGAAAACAATATGGTCCTTGCAGTCAGTGGCTGCTGCTGCAGGCCATAATTAAATATTGAAGCGGGGTTTTTGCAACGCCAAAATTGAAGTAAATTGTCCTAAAATATTTCAATTAACTACTGATAATTCATCCTTCTTTTATAAACACAAAGATGGATTTCCAAAAAGCAGTCCACAGGTGCGTGTGTACCTGAAGGCCTTGTAGACCGGTCTGTACCAGCAGATGAAGGACACAGGGGTGAAGAGCATGAACCAAAGGATGGACAGGCCAAAGTCCACACCGTAGGCAGGATCTGCTGTGAAGTAAGCTAGGCAGGCCAACACGTTCAGGAAGAGAGTGGCACTGTGGTCTGAGGCACACACACAGATTAGATTAGGATTACTGACAGAAACGATGAAGAAGATGTGCATCGTGAAGCACAAAAGCAACATTAAAGCGACAAAACAGAAGAAGCTGTCACTTACACATCCAAAGGTAGTACATTCTCTTGCAAATTTGGCGGTAGTCCTCAGAAATCTCCTCCTCAAAATCCTGATAGAAGCAGGGTTTCACGGGGCAGAACTTTGGGAGAGGCGGCCAGTTATTCGCTTTATCTGTAAAGTAAAATACATTAATCTAAGAGTTTTAGGAGTTGACATGGTTCACACACACACACACACACACACACCTCATTCCCTGCAGAAAACCACCTCCAAAGGGGGCTGAACTCACCTCCTCCAGTGTTCCTTGCATTTCTGTTCTGCAGCTCCTGCTCCTTTCGCTCCAGCTCAGCTGCTTTCTTCTCCAGCTCCTCCTGCTGCTTCTCCAGCTTAGCCTGAGCAGCTGCTGCTGTGGCCTAACAGACGACAGGAGAGCTGCATCCTGAAACCAGCCTCAGTGCTCCGGCGACACCGGCTACATTCCGCTCTGAATAAAGACCCACCCCGATGAAAATCGGCTTTTTAACATGTAACATTTTCTGATGATTGAGGACAAATACAAAGATTATTAAGCCATACAGCTAGGAAAAAGATTGTATTCGTGTCATAGAAAAAACACCGGGCGGGCCACTAGCTCCCTGCCCCGCTCCATTCTGATGCATCCACTTGTAGACAACTAAATCCATATACGCCTTTGGATTTTGCCTAAAAACAGCATGATCGTAATTAGAAGACCACTGGGATCCTAAGATGATTTGTGTGGGACTCTAAGAATCACATTAATGTCCCTTTAGACTCAATCTGTTAAAGCTTGAAGAGAAATAGAAAGCAAATGAAGTAACTTTTACTTGTGGGCTGATATTTATTTAGGCATTTGACAAAAAGGAAACTTGTAAACTTTAAGTAAAAGCCACAAGGATCTCTTTAAAAAAATAAGCAGATTAGATCTGCAGTGTTACATGAACAGCTAGGCTGTGTCTCTTTCTAAACTTCCAATAACACAGAAAAGACAAACAAAGCTTTAGGCTTGAGTTCACTATTCCCTATCTGGAGGAAAATGTCAAACATAGATTAGTTTGGTAAGTTTGATTTCATCTTAAATGAAAACTACTTGTCTTTGCATTTCAAAGGTGACAAATGCATCCAAACAGAAAGCATGCCATCATCCAAACAGTCTCTAGTTGTTTCACTCTCGTCTGTAAAAGCTTCTAAAAAGTGATTAAAACTACAAAGTCACTCGTCTGGAAACTGTCATGAGGGTCACACAGCAGCCGAATAATTTCAATAAAAATCAAAATACTGCTTTAATGCATGACAAGATCTGCAAAAACATCTGCATAACTTTAACACATTTCACACCAAACAGGTTTAGTCAACAAGAGTGTTTGGTTTAAAGTTGTTTAACATAGCTGATTAATATGTTGTACTAGGATCACTATGAATCAACGCATTCCTTCTTCAAATTATTATTCTTGAGTTTAAAAATCAGTATTTTTTCCATAAAAGAGAGATAAAGTTCCCATTTCGTAATAAGCTAGAAGTTAACCATCATCATGAAGAAAACTGCTGCTTACGCCATCCCAGAACCTTATGATGGAAGGTTGAGGCAAAGCAGCAACATAACCCAAAATCTTCTTAAAAATTATCAAGTCACTGAAAATAATTCCCATAAATCCCATCTGTTTTGGGGAAAACAAACTACTATCAGACGTATAAACCATTCACTGTATACAAGAACTGGACTGAGTGAGCTCTCCGCCCCGGCGTTCCAAACAGGAAGTATCTCCTGATCCCAAAAAGCCAAAACCCGTTAGACTTTAATGGAGAAATAAACATTTATTCAGTCATTCCATCTTTCAGAAAAACCACTGTCGCTCATTTACCTTTTATTTATTTATTTATTTTTTTAAGGTTAATGTATGTGGTCTCCCGTCGAACACTCAAAACGTTTGTCAGATTCTTCCAAGCACACTTTCAAGCCCCAACATGGCAGCATCCATATCGACGCAATAGCCACTTCATTTGGTTGGAGCCAGACGTAAGCCTTTTTCTATGGATGATGTCACACTAGTTCAGTCCAGTTCTCCTATACAGTCAATGGTATAAACTCAATAAAAATGATTTCATATTAGTCTCCAATGACTAGATCGTGTGGATTTTTGTGTTTGACCTACTTGTGGGCTCTGCTCTACAGACGTCTGCAGAACGGCGGGCTGGGAGGAGGCTGCAGAGATGGGGATGGTGGTTCCAGAGTACTTTGTCTGTGAGGACAGAGGCAGAACTGTTCCTGTTAGACATCTATAATCCCTCTGCATCGTCAGATCAGAGATTTGAGAGCAGAAGAACTCACCATTTCAGTGGAAGAGAATGGGTTATAGCCCCCGATGCTCTCAGTGGCTCCACTGGTGGCTTGGGTGACAGAGACATCCTAAAAGAATTACAAATAAATGCAAAAGTATCTGTTCAAACTGCTGCTTATGCCATAACCATTTTATTCCAGTAGCCAGGAGCCCAATAAGCTTTTAAAAAATCATGTTGCCACGCGGTGAAGCAATCATTAAAGCTACTAAATCCATCAGACTTCAAAGGCTTAGAGATTTCTGCGACCAACAAAAAAAAAAAGGAAAAAGCAGAAAAACTGGTCCTCCAAATCCACTCTGTAGTTTAAAAAGCTTGAACTTTATCAGGAAGACTGAGCTCGTGCGCTGGCGCGAGGAGGAGTCGGGAATGATGGCACCTGTCCTGTCCTGTCCCCGGGTATTCTCACCTGCGCAGGTGTTTAAAAACCACCCAAGACTTACATTTACTCATTTATTTAGGTGAAAATTCCAAAGCGACCTAGAAGTGACCGAATACGTGTCTATCCTCAAATTAACGACGATTCCGAGCCAGGAAACACGGAGGCCAAACCCAGCAACCAACCAAACAGGTTCCTATCCGCATATCTTTGTGTTCTTGACGTCTCTTTATACCAAATTCAGGTGCTGAAAACACACTCCGGCACACGGACAGTGGCCCACGCTCACCTGGAAGGGGTTCACGTCCACGGGGTCAGCGAAGGGGTTGCTGTCGAAGTCAGACATCGTGGAGGAAAGACGGCGTTTTAGTGCGGCGACGACTCCCGTCTCACCGGCGGCTCTTTCTGATCTTGTTGCGAAGACGGGCTTCTGCGCATGCGCTGCTCCAGAGGCAGACAGCGTCACCGCCGCGCGTCCGGAGTCATCCCTGACCCATTAAAGCAGCTCGTCTTTATTTATAGGAAGGAGCGGGTCCTGTGACCGCCGGCAGGCCTGCGGGAGCTTTCAAACCCAGCCTGCTGTGACCAGGTCGGGACTTTTGCCAGCCCCACCGTGGGGTGCAGGTAGATTAGGTGGGCTGTGAGTTGGGGGGGGGTCATATCCCTCCAAGCCCCTAATGCATCAGAAAGCGTGCCATCGTAGGTTCATCTCTCTTCCTCTATCTATATCTCCTCATATCTATGTTTTGTAAGTTTTACACTGACTGCTCTCCCTGACAGTATTTACCTACCTGGCTAGGGACAGTCAGTCACAAACAAGCAGGACACTGGTTAGAACCCTGTTGAAGCTGAAGTTTATTTGGTTCTATAAACGATTTTTAAATGTTGTATTTTACAACCTTTAAATCGTTTTTCTTTTCTTTTTGTCTCCTCATACCTATATCCGGCCTTGGTCGTCAACAAGTCTGAATGGTAAACGTTTTGACTTATTTTAACCAAAAGAATCAAAGGTTACTTGTAACTACTTTTTAAAGGGGAATAAACTCTGTAAAATGAATGAATCACGGTCAGATACATTTCTTTTGGATGCTTTAAATTGAGGAAGGAAAGTTTGGGGGGTGGGGGTGCATATGAAGAGCCTTTGAAAGTGAAACTCCTCCAGAGAAATAAAAGATTTTAGCTAATGACACTGCTGGACATCTTCTGATTTCAAAGGATAAGAAGGTTGTTTTGTCCTTCATCTGCAGCACTCAGTTAGAGTCTACAGTCCTCAACTTTTCTTTGTGCATCTTCAGAGGAGCTTGAACAACAAGACGCTTTAGAATGAATCTTGTGTGGACAATCTTAACATGAAACTGTTTTTCACAACCTTCACTCACTTTGGTGGCAGATCCTAATCCAGTTTGAATCCTCCTGCACAGCCGTTTCAACCTCAGTGTTTGAAATGATTGGTCGATCATAAACCAAACAAAAATTCTATTAAGACTGTAGGAACCGATGCTGTATAAAGGTGAAAGGTGGAAACATCAACAGTTACTTTTTATTTTGCTCTTATACGTTCATACTTAATATTAAATAAAATACAATAATTATTTATAAAACCATTCATGGTTTACACAATTTTTCCACATCTGAAAGTAAAACAATATGAGATTAAATAAATGAATGCTCTAAAAATGATCATTATCTGAGGGAAAAACCTGTAAAATTGCTGGAAAGAAGCTCCATCATACCAAATTATTGCTAAATCCAAAAACTAATGACTTCAAGAAGCAGAACATTTGCACATCTAGTATCCGTCAGTCTGTTTGGATTTAAATTGAGTTTGTTCAGATGCTCTGGAGCAACACGACTCTGAAATACTTTAGTGAAAATGATAACAAGAGCAAAAAATTGTTTATTAAAATATTCTCTGCTGGGAGTTATTTTTAACCCTTTAAAGCCCACTGATGTCACTTTGCATCAAACCACTTAGGGTTCAACATTACCTTCATTTAGCAGCTACTTCAAAGCAAAAACCTTTTTTTTTCTTTTAATCAATCATCAATCAAAAATGCTTTTAATGGTTTCCAGGACTCGGCTTGTGACGGGGGGACGGAGCCTTTTCAGTTGCAGCTCCTAAACTCCAGAATGCTCTCCCCTTTTCTGTGAGGTCTGCCAGAACCGTCAGTAATTTTAAGACACTTTCAAAAAAACGAATCCTTTCACTCAGGCCTTTAACTCCAGGGAGCGGATCTAGTGGGCCTGCTGTTTATTGTATCAAATTGTATCTGATTTTATGTTAAGCATTCTGGTTGCCTCTGCTTTTATAAGCACTATACAAATACTACATTGACTGATTAAAATTGATTGAAATTCCATTTTGTTTTCATAAATGGAAACATATTCAAAGGTCAAGGGTTAAAAATGGCTTCTGTAGTGTGAGGTGTAGGCTGCTTGAACACAAATTTAATAGTTTTTTTTTCTTAGCTTTCTTTCATTCTTTTTAATTGCACATTTAAAAAGCAAAAATTCAACCAAAAATAAATAAATGGGGGGGGGGGGGGGGGTCAGGAATGTCTGCAGTGAGAAAGCATGTTTTCATTACTGTCTTTTTGACTAATCCAAGTCAAAAACTTAGGACAAAATAACAAAATAACATTTATTTAGCACCTTTCTATGAACCATGCTGTTTACAACTTGCATTTGGTGGATCATCCCATCCTCTGTGCTCCTCAGTTTTAACTGAAGGTTAGGATGAAGCATCTTCATGAATGAGGAAACAAATGTAGTCAGTAAAAACCACACACGACAAAGGGATTTCATGATTTCTTGAATAGTTGCTTTTGAGCAAATATTTGGAGTGAATTTGGGCCTGAGCACGTAACAAAAGGCTTAGAGAGCTGAGAACCCCCCCCCCCCCTTCCATACACACACACACACAAACAAACACACACTGCTCCGTACAAATGATCTGTAAGATGCATTACAATTTTTTCATGGCTGACGAGCAGCAAAACGCTGGAATCTCCAGAACGTCAAACACTTTTAAAGAGTTGGGAAACCCTTCGGTTAGAAGATGTAACAGCTGATCTGGTCCCTTTGATGGTCACATCTCCCCATGTGACGGAGGTAAAAGGGGGGGAAAAAAGCAGCAAAAACTTAAAAACAAAGTGGCTTTTTTTCTTTGTCAAACACATCCATACATGGGAATCTGCACATGCACGCACACAAAAGCAGCATCCACTGCTCATATCTGAACTTTTCTGTCCAGAAGGCTCAAAAAAAAAAAGAAAAAAGATAAATATTTGACTCCAACTGCCAGAAAAGGCAGGTGTTCTGTCTTTGTACAGTATTTATACCTCTATATAAACCTATAAAGAATTCTGACGTTAAAATTCATTAAATAAGGAAAAACAAATTATAATAGCACAGCCGTCTGCTGCTCTTTACTGATTGTTATGAACTGTAAACTCATTAAGCAGCTAATAATTCTGAGCTTTGGGGCCGTTGGATCATCTGTCAGTGTTCCGGCTCTGGAACGCTCCCTGGTGCATGTTCCATCACTCCTCCGTCCTCCTGCTCCCAGCTTGGAGGAACTAAGGCACATTGAGAACGCGGGCCGCTCCTCCACTCCCTCCTGTGAGTCCGGCAGTCATCCTTGGAGAAGGAAGGTCTGTGCGTGGCACTTGTGGACACCGTTTTTCATTTTACAATAGAGTCTTTGACAAAAAAGGCTAAGTAAGGGTGCTTTAAAAAGCAGAGATCTGAGCAGGCAACGCTTTGCTGAGACCTTCATACCATGAATTCATTGCTACCGTATAAGACCGTGTGCTGTGGCACGTCTGTGCTGGGGTCCCTCCCGTGGCCTTGTCTGGAGTGTCTCGTCACTGAGTGCCGGGCTCCTTTCAGCTTCTGCTTGCCCTTCTCTGGGTTGTACGTGCCGCGGCTGGTGAACTGGGGCTTCTCGTCCACCTCCGGCTCTCGGGGTGGGCTGCTGTCAAAGCTGTCGAATCGGGAGGTCTGGGACGCGTGAGCCGGACCGGAGCCCAGAGTGGCGGACTTGGTGTGGAAACGAAACCTCCGGCTGGCGGCGGAGGAGGAGGAGGAGGAGGAAGAGGAAGGGTGGAAGTGCGATAAGGTGGAGAAGGAGGAAACGGTGGAACAGGACTCTGCGGCTTCTTGGCAGTCCAGCTGCCGGCGGTGAGCATGGCCTCGGTGGCTCCTCCCATCAGATCTGCGAGGCCAGGGGGACGTCAGAGCTGGACCTCTCTCTGAAATCAAAAGGATTTTGCCAAACTAATTTGATTTGGAGTATTTGACCTTTTCCAACTAAAACAGTAGAGAAGGCCCCGCACTTTGTGAAAAAAGTGTAATAAGGTAAATCACTTGTTCAGCTCTAACCAATTAAAGCCAAACTTTGTTCTAAATTTCTATTTAGGAGCCTTGATGCCTTTTTATGCAAATATGCATCAAACGACTTTGGCTCCAAAATTACCTCAATTTTGCCTCCATTAAAAGCAAAAACATAAATGATTTTTTTCCCTAACAGGAAATAAATTCAGGCATCAAGGTGTCAACATTTAGAATGTGTGTTATTGAATAACAAAAGAAGAAAAACAACCGTTCTTAAAATTTCAAGTGACAAAACACAAATCAATGTAAATCATAAACAATATATGCACATTCACTCTTTCAAAACCACTTATTTATAGCTCTACTTATGTTAGTCCATTTCTAAATTGCTGTGATTTAAAAAATGTGTTTTAACTTAACGTCTTGTTTGACAAGTTTAGATTTCTTTGCTGATTTCTTTCTACCATAAATGACCCCCCCTTGGTGGAAATAAGGTGAAGTTTTGGATTAGTGGTGATTCCGTGAACCTCCCTGAGAGTTTGTGTGCACTTTGTTGGAAAAACCCTACAGATGTCCTTTGATTATTTAGTCCATTCCGTTTATGATTCTAAAGATTTTTAAATCGCCTGGAAGTCTTAAATTTAGTTTGATGAATAGTGAATTTATTTTAAAAGGTTTAAAGAGCCAGTCCAACTAATTTGTGCTCTGTAGGCTTTTTTCTGATGACATACATTTAGAAAATTATGCTTATCATTGTATTTCTGAATCAAGTCATTGTGAATAAGGAGCAGTTGAAAAAATATTGTAGCGTGCTCCGCTCCATTCTGATGTCTCCACTGTAGACGACTGGATCCATGTATGTCTTCATTTTCCTCGCTCAAAAATACTTTTTTTGTTTAAAAATGTATATTTTGTAAAGGATTGCAATTGATATATTTATTTTAGATGACTTTTATGTTTTTTTTTTAATATTTATGTGTTAATTCTGCACTCACAAAGTAAACTAAGTGAAACCCTAAAGTCTCAAAAAAAAATGTTTTGCTGGGATAAAACTCCTACCAGAGAAGTCAGAAATGGTTTCCTCAGAGTCCACATTCAGGTTTTCGGAGCTGTCGCCTGTACCGATGGACGCCTCAGAGTCCAGAGTCTCATCATCGGATGCTCGGGGCTCCAGACTCAGCATCTCAAAAGTTAACTCCTCTCTGCAGCACAAACGGGATAAACATTACTGAACCTCTTTAGGGCGTTGGGTGTTAAACAAACACACAGGAGTCCATTTTTTGTACTTCTCTTTTTGCAGGTTTTCGATTTGCTCCGCCAGCACTCGCTCCTCGTGCTGCATGGCCACCTGCTGATGTTCAGAGACCATCGTAGCCTCCGCCGACTCTTCCCCGCCGCTCTCCTCCCTGGCAGGTTCAGATGCAGACTGGAGACGGGGGCTGACCGGAGGGGAGGGAGCGTGGTAGCTCAGTCCTGGCACCCGACCTTTGCCCTGAGGACCCAACCAAGCAAAATTTAGACTCCTAAAACAGTCGATCCCTGCTAAATAAAACCTGCTTCACACGCATGGCCTTACACCACCCCCAACAAGCACGGAGCCACATGGACATGCAGTGACTGAACCATGACAATAGGAAGCTTAGGGACAACAGCACACCGCCAACAAACACAGTTCGACACCAGTTTTACCTTTTTAGCTGCATTCTGTTGCTATGAATAAAAGTGACAAGTAAAAGAAAAAATAATAATCAGAAAAGGCAGAATAAAACCGGCATTAATGAATGTCTCTTTTGATTTTGATTTCAATTTTTATTGCACTAAAATGGAAAAGGGAAGTGGAGTAAAGCTACGTTCACACACAGACCTTCAAGTGGCCTCTTAAAACGAAAAGTTTATGTAAACATGCGTTCGCGTTTTGGGCTGTTGCGTTCAAAACTCTTGCATTAATGAGTACCTACGCAAGTTTCCACAACTGTTTTCGGGCTCTACGTGCAAAACGCGCGGCAAGTGAACACGTGCTAAAGGTTAAACCAGGTTGAACTTTGACCAATCAAGGACTCTGATTTGGTAGCGGCGTATGGATGGCGTCCCTTTAATTCATGGAAGTGCCAACCGTTTGATTGATCATAGAAGAGAAAATAATAATTGTGGTTTGCGTCCGGCCAGAATTATACAGTAGGTGGCGGACATGCGTCAGTAAACAGTAGAAAGAGGAGAAGCCCCTCCCAGCTTGTCCAGTGTGAACACTATAGACTAAATGCTGGTTTAAGAATGTGCACTTAGCCCGTGCTTTAAAGCGCATCACGTGACCGGTGTGAGCGTAGCTTTAGGAGGCAAAAAAACAACAATGATCTCATTTAACCGCACCACACCTCTGCTGGTTTTTAGTTAGACAAAGACATTTCTCTTGGCTCACTTCTATTTGCTGAACTAAATTCGTTCAATTCTCTGTGTTGTGTGCTGCGCACGGCATTAAGCAAATTGAATCAGAGTTAGCTGCATGATGACATAACCTGCTAGATTTCATCCACAGGAAAGAAAAGCAGAAAACAAAACATTCGAAGAGCAGAAAGTGAACCGAATTCTGCAACAAGGGTATGAGGATGATCAGTGGACGTCACAAAACTATAAGTCACAATTATGAAGGAAAGACAAGGAGCATTGGTTATTTCCTCAAAATCTTACCATTGACCGACGAATGAGGGTGAGTTTGTTCTTGGCTTTACTCTCTGCAAACTCCAGAGTGCTGATATCCTTTAGTCGGACCTTGTACTTATTCATCTGTTCACAAATAATATATTCTACGCACCTACAGACAAGAAAAAAGACTTAAAAACATCAAAGGAGGAGCAAAAGAACCACATCTTATTTATAGAGAAGAAAACTAGCAAAATTTGTCCTCATGCCATCAATTCTATCCTCCACTGACTGAGGAAATCTGAGGCACAGTGAACAGAATTAAAGCCTTTAGCAGAAGGGATAAAATGACGAACATTATGTAAAGAGACAAATGGCGTGGGGCTCTTTTGCTTCAATAACTGAGTTTATCCTCCGAGTAGGCTTGCATGTTTAGTGAAACTGACGAGCGCGCTCAGCAGGAATTTTAGAGACAAAAATGATCAAACAAACATCTCTCCTATTTGCAGTGTTTGCACAGACTTTCAGACGGATGGGAGGGATATGGTGAGGGATCTAAGAGTGGAATCTCACGCTGTAGTCTTGCTGATGTCCTGGACGCTCTGCAGGGGATCGATGGTGTCTGGACATCGAAGGATGCAGGGAGCAAAAACTATAGCCAAGGCATTTGCGGACATCCGATTGGTGTCTTCTTGTAAGGCGATTCTAAGCACACAAGGTTAGCGTTAGAACAGTCTGCTCTGAAGTACATCTTTCAGGCACTACGGTGTTCCCTCGTTTATCGCTGGGGTTACGTCGTAAAAACAACCTGCGACAGGGGAAATCTGTGCACTTCACACTTTATACTCTTTTTCTCAGAAAGACATCAACATTTCTCACTTTTCTCTCTCAAAGTTCAAACCTTCAAAGAAAAACAAGTCCAGTATTATAGAATGAAAACAGATATCTGCTTGCAATTGAAGATTTATGTAAATATGGCAAAATGAATGGAGGAGTATAATTGACAAGGTCAACAGCCAATCAGTGCGCTGTAGAAAAAAAACACGCAAAATTGCACTGGGGGGAAAAAAAAAAAAAAAATCGGCGAAGGTAAACCGAAAAATAGCAAGATAACACAATTTCTAATCTATAATGACCACCCCAGCATTTGGTTTTATTACCTGACGAGGTGAAAGATGAGACGCTCCAGCGTGTTCAGGTGAGTTCTGCTGAGCTGGTCGATAATTGAATAAACTCCCCTGATTATCTCCTTTTTGTCCTGTGAACCTGCGGGAGCATTTATAGGAGAAAAATGGCGTTTACGGCTTTGGCAGATGGACCAAAGTGGGAGCAGCCTCCAGGATTAGCTGATGAGTACGTACCCATGGCACGTACAAACTCCTCATACAGCTCAAATGTCATCAGGGGATTCGGCAGGTCCCGGAGCCACTGCTTGAAAACGCTCGCAATGACATGAATGTTGTAGTCATCCAGATTAACACCCTCCACATCTGTATGACCACAAACCAAAAAAAACACTACGCAGTCAGACTTCGTCATTTCTCATAAACAGGGGTGTAAAGATTAATCGACTTAATTTATATTCCTACAATCCAACGAGATCCATCTGTTTGAAGCAAATTGTTAATTAAATTGAGCTATAAAATCATTTCAAAATAAAATGAATTGATTCTAACCAATATTGGAAAATACCATTTGGGTTGAGACATGTTAGGTTTTTTTTTTTTTTTAAATGACCATCACAGCGGATAACATATGTGATGCAGCAAAAGATGAATTAGCCATCATTACAGTTCAATGTGTGAAAACACTTTCATTTATTCATGTTGAATTTTTTGGCTAGAAAGATGTCCTGCATTGATTTTGGGTCAGCGAATCAGGGCGTTCAAAACGAATCAACAGCAACTATCAATCGTTACGTCAACAACAAGTCATGATATGAATGGAATTGTTCAAATGAATCGTTACACCTCTCCTCTTACGTGATTGTGAACTTGTGAGACCTACCGTTGTCCAGTCCAAGGCGAAGCTCCTTAATCTTGTTGGCAGAGCCAGGTTTCCTGTAGATTCCTTCGGTGTAGATGCCATGCATCTCGATGTAGTTGATGAGCTTCTCCACCACCAGGGGAACCGTCTTCTCTTCGTTAGTCAGATGGGAGATGTCCACTCCGAACTGCCTGGAGGAAAGCTCTGGATCAAACTGCTCCCATAAAAACAAACACAGAGCCATCAACACGGTGAAGCCGGACACATTATTCCCCTAGTGTCCCCCAAATAGCATAATTGATGTCATGGGATGTTATTGTGCGAGCAGACAATATGGCTGTCTTACCATCTTGCTGCATTTGACGGTCGTCTTCTGGCAGCACTTCCTGTGGCAGGCATATCGGCACACTGGATAAACACAGGCGGAGAAATCAAACAGGTCATCCGTGTTCCCCACAGAAAGACAGTGCCTCCTCATCGTGGAGCTGAAGTTTTCACCCAACTTGTACAGGAAAAACTCTCATCCTGGGTGACTCTGAAATTAACTGTGATTATGTGGACAGACAGGGAGGCAGACCCCATGAATCTAGTTGAAAACAATCTGATTAGTGCTGAGGAGGGAGAGGGGGCGGCGCTCGGCGGCTGGGACCGCGGGAACATGACTTGGCTCACATGGGTGTGATGGCATGTGTGTGTGTTGGTGGTGCGTTTAAGTTCACCTAAAGGTCCCTGTGGAGGGGGGCAATTTTTCACACAGTTTGGCACAAAGTTTATTTTATGTATTATTTTTTAAAACAGAAAACTGCACACAGATGTTATCCTGCAGCTCGACATTAGATCTACTTTGGGAAGGAAGAGCGAGTAGACTATCAATTCACCTGACTAACCTGCTGACACCAAAATACATAAGCTTTATAGTTATAAGACTACAAACATCTGTGCCTCAAACTATTGAAACAAATTTTTTTGGGATTAATTACCAAATACATGCTTTTATTTAGATGCATTTAACTTTCTGGGAAAAATCTGTTAATATTTGTAAAATTATCTTCCACAATCTGTGAGATTTGCAAGCTTAGCATAGTCACTAACTCAGTGTTGCCCAATTGGGCAATTTTAAATCTGACTGCATGGAAAAGGTGCTTTGGGTAGGTGAACGTAGTCGTTTCTACCAGAGACATGTGGTCAGGAGAGGCAGGTGAAGCAGTGCTGCACCTGTCATTGTCCTCGACATCGACATAAAATAAATATGTTCATTAATCTGTAATATAACTGCAATTTATATGCATCGTTCTACTTATTTTTATCCTTAAAGTATCTATTGTTGACAGTTTTCTGTTCCATTACAGGGCTGTTATTTTTTAAATCATACTCCAGCTAAATTCCTCTTTGTAAAAAAAAAAAAAGGGACAAAAATGTTTGTCCTGTCCCATAGTTTGTCCCAATAGTTAAATTTAAAATGTGTTTTTGAATGGCAATAAATTCTAAGGGTTTGTTCATAAAGGCTCTCTACACTCACATTTGCACACACTGGCACGGTCCATCATCCAGATGAGAGAGGAGCAGTATTCACAGAAGGTGGGGATGCTGTACTGCGTGGACTTAAAGATGTGTCCGTTATGCTCCTCCACCTGTAGAGGGCAGCAGAGCACAGGAAACACAGTCAGTTCTTCAGTGGTTTCAGTTTCCTTTTGAAGTGATCAGACTATGGACACTGATGCTAATATTATTTAAACATCCGACTGAACACATTCTATGTTTAGTGGATTATTTTGAGCTTACAGTGTCGGCGTCCTTTTTCCTGCGTTTTTTCCGTTCAGGTTTGGGTGCTAAGATCTAAAAAAGAAAGAAAGCAAAACAATAAATTTATTAATTTTGATTAATAAAAAAAAAATTTAAGTTGAGTGTGACGCGAGTATTTAACTGCAGACTGTTACCTTACTGTCCAGAGGTTTGTATTCAGTCATGAACTCATCCAGGAAAACCTTGAAGGTGTTGACCCAAACTTTCACTGGAGACTCCCTCCAGTCCCTCTGCTCCAGCCGCATGGTCTTTTCCAAGATGTGCTCAAACAGAGCATACAGGTCTTTGTAGCGGATACTTTTCCCATCATCCATCTGTGGAGAAACAGATTCACAGTTGAGATGTTTGCTTTATGCAGCTTCAATCGGAAAGGGTTTTCCCAAACATAGCAGAAGAACTTACTGCGAGTGCTGTGGAGTAGGAGTTAAAGATGTTCAGGCGGAATTCCTTCAGAGCTTTTTTGAACACAACATCCACCATGGTGTCCTTCTTGCTGTCCTCCGTGTCCAAGTCGCTGATCTGGAACGCAGCGCTAAAGTTTAGAGGCTGTGGAACACCTTCACCCTCTTCTTTCTGTCTGTCTGTCTAGCGTGTGCAGCACCTTCTTCATGAGGAAGTCGTTCATGCTCCTGTAGTCATTGGTGCAGGTGAGGATCTGCAGGGCCTCGTTCTGCCAGCGGGTGGGTTCCAGAGCCACGCTGCTAATCTTCACGCTGCGCCTGCGCTTCACCTTGGGAGACGGCTCTTTGTTCTCCTTCAGGTCCCTGAAGCCTCGATCCAGCGTCAGATCAGGACTGCAGGATAGGTTTTCCTGACCTGAAAGGAATAAAAAGTACTTTAGTTTGTTTAACGTCAAATAGAGATGGTTTAAATGATGAAACATACAATCTTCAAGGGAGTGGGTAAAATGGAAGAAGCGGGTCTCTAAAACAAAAGCATTTTGTCCGGGTATCTTACCCTCCTCCCCCAGCAATGGTCCGGTCTCTCCATAGTCTTCCTCCAGTGATTCTCCCAATGAAAGCTTTTCTCTGGAGTTCTTCTTTTCTCCATACTTGTTTTTGCCCCAGAAACGCATCTTACTACGAACCCTGGTGGAAAACAAAAAAATATGTGATCCATGTGCAACTCATTAACGCACAAAACATTCATTCACTGGCCACTTTATCAGACACACCTGTACAACTGCTCATTAACGCAAATTTCTAATCAGTCAAACACATGGGAGCAACACAATGCATTAAAATATCTAGACATGGTCAAGACGATCTGCTGCGGTTGTAACCGATCCTCATAATGGGGAAGAAAGGTGTCATGGTTGTTTGTGCTAGACGGACTGATCTACTGGGATTTTCACCAACAATCATCTCTAGGGTTTACAGAGAAAAAGAGAAACTATCCAGTGAGTGGCAGTTCTGTGGACAGAAATACCTTGTTGATGTCAGAGGTTAGAGGAAAATGACCAGACTGGTTCCAACAGTAACTCAAATAACCACTGGTTACAACCGAGGTCTGTAGAAAAGTATCTCTGAATGCACAACAGGTCTAACCTTGAGGCAGATGGACTACAGCAGCAGAAGACCACACCCTGTGTCACTTCTGTCAGCTAAGAACAGGAAACTGAGGCTACAATTCACACAGACTCACCAAAACTGGACAATAGGAGGTTAGAAAAACATTGTCTGGTCTGATGAGTCTCCATTTCTGCCGCAACATTTGGATGGTAGGATCAGAATTTGGTGTCAACAACATGAAAGCATGGATCCATCCTGCCTTGGATCAACGGCTCCAGCTGGTGGAACATTTTGGGCTCCTTAGTACCAATTGAGCATGGCTCCAACGCCACAGTCTACCCAAGTATTGTTGCTGACCATGTCCATCCTGTTATAACCACAGTTTATCATCTTCTGATGTTTACTTCCAGCAGGATAAGGTGCCATGCCATAAAGCTAGAATCATCTCAGACTGGTTTCTTGAACATGACAATGAGATTACTGGACTCAAATGGCCTCCACAGTCACCAGATCTCAACCCAATAGAGCACTTTTGGGATGTGGTGGAACAGGAGATTGGCATCATAGATGTGCAGTCAGAAATCTGCAGCAACTGTGTGATGCTATCATGTCAATATGGACCAAACTCTCTAAAGGAATGTTTCCAGTAACTTGCTGAATCGATGCCACCGAGGATTAAGGCAGTTCTGAAACCTAAAAGGCATCCAACCTGCTACTACCAAGATGGACCTTATAAAGTGGTGAGTGAGTGTGTGTATATATGTATTGCAGCTTTGTAAAAACCTTTCATCCGGGGAATTCTTGCGCATGGAATCAACTTTGACCAGATCTCCCGACGACATGGCTTTTTGCAGCTTCTTTTGCCCCTTAGAACTTGCAAGCTGAAACAAAACCAGATCAAATCCATTTTCTTTGTTAGGATGGTTTAGGTTTCTAGCAGTATTTATGTCTCCGTCTAAGCATTAGCCAATACTTCAAACTATTATTATGACATTTACATTATTCCAAAACACTAAAAGAAAGAAATAAAAGTCATGACAACAAATTTCAAAGTACAATACAGGAAAGTTCTGCAAGACAAAGAATGTTTATTCAAGAACTGAAAGTTTAACTTTCTAAGAGAGCTTTGAAAAAGTGTCATGCTGATTTGGTTGATTAGGAGAAAGATAAAGAAAAGATACAGAAATAATTGTGAAAAAAGCTGGTTTAACAGGAAAAGTGAGAAGATAAAAACATGAAATCCGAGACTGTTAATTTTTTCAGAGGAAAGAGTGTGTCAAAGGTTGTCCATCTCTGTAATATTGAAGCTTAGTTTTAAAATTTTGACTTTTAAAGAGCATTTAAAATATGTAGAAACCATCTTTGTCCTCCTTTAGCTACGTTCACACTCGTTCTGCCAGGTCCCTGGCAATGTGTGTTTAAGTGGTCACTTCCATGGAAAAGTCCATGTAAACATGCGTAAACATGCCTAAACGTGGGTTTTGAGCTTACACGTTAAAAACTCTCGCAAGTTTCCGCAACCATTTTCAGGCTCTATGTACAAAACACAAGTTGAAAGTTAAACCAAAGTTAAACCAAAACCCAGGGACCCAGATTTGGTGGTGATGTATGAATGACGTCCCCTTTAATTTACGGGAGTGAATTAGGAGAAATTAATAATTGTTGTTTGTGCCCAACCGGAATAGATTTAATTCATACATCGGGATAGAGCTGTGAAAGAAAAGCCTGGAGCAAGATTTACAAGATTTGTACCGCTTTGACATTTTTCACCAAACCTCTACCAACTGGATATCCACTAATAAACACTATAAAAAAGAAAAAGAAGCCCCTCCCTGCTCATCCAGTGTGAACACCATGGGCTAAACATGCGCTCAAGAACCCATGTTTAGCGCGTTCTTGAACACGTGTCACATGCCAGGTGTGAACGTAGCTTCAGAAATAGTTTCTTAAATCAATGAAAGTGATGTCAAGTACTGTTCATTATTTTTACAAAAAGAACAGAATCAATACATTTGTCCAACCCTGTCAGAAAAAGTACTGAATCAAATTGGTTTCGAAGCGGAGTTTGAGTCAGAGGTGAGCATGAGTAGGTTAGAAATGCCAAAGGAAAGATCCGCTTTCATCCAGCAGAGGGGTCTGGAAGTTTCTGTTACCATGTCTGAGTCACTGAAGCAGGACTCTGTTAAGCCCGACTCGGTGGAGTTCTGTTTGGAGAGGGGCAGTGTGAAATGACGGGGGCTGAGGGGGCTCTGGACGTCAGAGTCGTCCTCGTCTGAATCGCCGTCCACAGACAGACTGGCGCCACGGGTGAGGAAGTCAGAGCGGGTCCGGGCCATTCGGGCTTTCTTTTTTGGGCCCGACCTGCCAACCTGGAGTTTACCAGAGGTGACAAACGCACGTTGAGAAGTGGGTGTGTCAGAGCTTAAAG
This sequence comes from Oryzias curvinotus, assembly GCA_023969325.1. Lineage (NCBI taxonomy): Eukaryota > Metazoa > Chordata > Actinopteri > Beloniformes > Adrianichthyidae > Oryzias > Oryzias curvinotus. The sequence goes on from CM043708.1 coordinate 1,136,625, forward strand.
CATTCTGCTCACTGAGGCCACCAGCTCAGCTACAGTCAGAGCAGATTTACACAGTCCAGAAAAGCCTAAAAGGAAAAAACAAAAGTAAAAGAAATGTGGACAGAAAAAGAAAGGTTGCTTACATCCCAGGTTCTGGCTCCATCGTTGGGTTTGAACGCCGGCCCAGGCCCAGCTGTGGAAGCAGTCAACGGAGTCTCTTTGGTAACAGAGTCACTGTGGAAACTGAAGGAGAGATGGATTCATGTAAGAACAAACTACTTTATAAAACAACTTTACTCGTAAAAAAAACACTATTTTTATTTGTTTATTCTGAGGTTTCCATATGAGACAGCATGTGTACAATTCATAAATGAATTTGGTCAAGAAAATAGACAGACTTTGGCCATCCTCATAAGTACATACAGTGATTACTGATTTAGTAGGTTTGCTCACCCAAAAAGAAATTGACAGTCCGTCATCTTAATCCAATGGTAGGTTCATTAAAACAGTGAGATAGAAAATCACAAAGAACATCGAGAAACCCACTTTAAAGAATTTATATAAATTTAATTGAATTTCAATAAGAGAAAAACACATTTGAACCAGAAAGACGTGTTGCTTTGTGTCAAAACCCTTATCAGCACAGATGTCAGATGTTTCTTGTAGTTGATGGATCAGGTTTCTGCACATCAGGAGATTTTTGGTCCACTCTTCTCTGCTAATGTCTTCTAAATCATTCAGATTCGGTGGCTGTTGCTTGGCAACTCTGAGCTTCAGCGACTGGCTGGGTCACTCTGTGACCTTGACATGTTTCTTCTTCAGCCATTCCTTGGTTGTCTTGGCTGTATGTTTTGGGCCATTATCATGTTGGAAGACCCCCCCCCACCACCACCCATGCTAAGCCTCCTGGTGGATGGAAGCAGGTTCTCACTTAGGATCTGACAGTCCATGGCTCTGCCCATCCACATGGTGGAGTAAGTAAACACCCCCAAACCATACTGATTCCACCTCCATGCTTGACAGTGGGGAAAGTGTTCTTGAGGTCATAGGCAGCATTTCCGTTCCTCCAAACATGTCGGTTTGAGTTCAGCTGCTTTGAGATCATCAACTTACTCCTGTGTTTTGTTTTAGGCCTACTCCTCATTGCTCTCATGATCATGGAAACCCCACCAGCTGAGATCTGGTTTGGAGCCCCAGACCTACAGTGGGGCAAAACTGTATTTTGTTAGCCAGCAATTGTGCACTTAAAAAGATGAGAGAGGTCTGTAATTTTCATCATAGGTATACCTCAACTATGAGAGACAAAATGAGAAGAGAAAATCCCCAAAATTACATTGTCTCATATATAAAGAATTTATTTGTAAATTTTGGTGGAGAATGAGTGTTTGGTCAATAACAAAAGTTCAACTCAATACTTTGTTATTTACACTTTTTTGGCAATGATAGCAGTTAAACGTTTTCTGTAAGTCTTCACACGGTTTTGGCCCATTCCTCCATGCAGATCTTCTCTAGAGCAGTGATGTTTTGGGGCCGTCTCTGAGTAATGCAGACTTTCAACTCCCTCCAAAGATTTTCTATGGGGTTGAGATCTGGAGACTGACTAGACTGACTCCAGGATCTTGAAATGTTTCTCATAAACCCACTCCTTCGTTACCCGGGAAGTGTGTTTGGGATCGTTGTCATGCTGAAAGACCCAGCCACGTTGCATCTCCAATGTCCTTGATGGAAGGAGGCTTTCACTCAAAATCTCACAAAGCATTGCCCCATTCATTCTTTCCTTTACACGGATCAGTCATCCTGGTCCCTTTACAGCCCCATGCATGATGTTTCCACCCCCATGCTTTACAGTAGGCATGGTGTTCTTTGGATGCAACTCTGCTTTTCTTCTCCTTTAAACACGATGAGTAGAGTTCTTACCAAAAAGTTCTTTTTTGGTTTCATCTGACCATGGGACATTCTCCCAGTCTTCTTCTGGATCATTCAAATGCTCTCTAGAAAACTGTAGACGGGTACAGGCACATGTACTGGCTTTAGCAGGGGGACACGTCTGGCACTGCAGGATTTGAGTCCGTGGCGGCGTAGCGTGTTACTGATGGTAGCTTTTGTGACTTAGGTCCCAGCTCTCTGCAGGTCATTCACTAGTGTTTCCGTTTGGTTCTGGAATTTTTGCTCACCGTTCTTGTGATCATTTTGACCCCACTGGGTGAGATCTTGAGGGGAGCCTCAGATGGGGGGAGATTATCGGGAGTCTTGTATGTCTTCCATTTCCTAATAATTGCTCCCACGGTTGATTTTTTCACACTAAACTGCTTACCTTTGCAGATTCAGTCTTCCTAGCCTGTTGCAGGTCAACAACTTGGTTTCTGGTGTCCTTAGACAGCTCTTTGGTCTTTGCCATAGTGGAGTTTGGAGAATGACTGTTTAAGGTTGTGGACAGGTGTCTTTTATATAGATAACGATTTCAAACAGGTGACATTAATAATTAATACAGAATGACTGGAGGACAGAGGATTTTCTTACAGAAGAAGTTACAGGTCTGTGAGAGCCAGAAATTTTGCTTGTTTGTAGATGACCAAATACTTATTTTCAACTATCATTTACAAATAAATTCTTTAAAAATCAGACAATAATATGTTCTGGATTTTCTCCTTTTTCATTTTGTCTCTCATGGTTGAGGTATACCTATTATGAAAATTACAGGCCTCTCTCATCTTTTTAGTTGGGAAAAATAGCACAGTTGGTGACTGACTAAATACCTTTTTGCCCCACTGCATGGGTGGATTGATGGTCATGTGGCATCAACGGTTGTGACAGTTGTTAACCCCCAGCTTCTTGCAGATGGTTTTGTAGTCTGTTGTGGTCTTGTGCAGGTCTACTATCCTCTCCCTTAAATCCACTTAATGGTCTTTAGTCTTTCCCGTAATGGAGAATTTTGAGTCTGACTGGTGGACTGATTCTATGGACAGGTATGTTTCCTCCAGATGATTAGTTCAAACAGGTGTCTTCAATTCAGATGACAGTTTGATTAGGAGAATCTAAAGCCATGTTTCCACTCAGCTGTCTGATCTGGACAGGATCAGACAGCTGATATTTTGAGTGTTTTCATTGTAAAATTGAGCTATTAAACAAAAGAGAATTGTTTGTTGGTCAGAAAATATGAACGGAACGGAACGGTTGGGGCGGAGCCGCTGCATTTAAGCTAAACCAATGTTTGTAATCATTTAGGTTTTTGCGCTTTCCTGTGTACTCTTTTGGTCATGAGTCTATATTGAAAATGCCTGCAAAAAACAGCAAGGCCATACCACGTACCATACTACTCCTCACTGAGGGTTATGGTCCAGTAAGGAGTACCAGACCACTCCTTACTGGACCGTCAGTGAAAACCAGCCATAACTGGTCTGTGTGAACCAGAACCAGGATCAAATACTTATTTCCTTTAATGAAATCCAAACATATTTATACAAAGTTGACTAAAGTCAGTTTCTTGATTTTCTCTGTAATTTTCTATCTCAGTTTTTCGGATGAACCTATCATTAAGATGACAGATGGTCAATATCTTTTTAGGTGGACAAACGTACAAAATCAGCAAGAGATCTAATACAGTGTTTTTCAACCACTGTGCCGCGGCACACTAGTGTGCCGTGGGAGATGGTCAAGTGTGCCGTGGGAAATTGCCCTCATTAACTGATCTAACAACATTTCCCATCTCCAGGAAATCAGCTCTTTGTTCATCCAAACAAACCCTGATAAAACACTGAGTAGTTAGGAATATAAAAGATCATAAAATTATTTTTTCTTTGTGTTTATTTGATTCTATTAAATACATTTTGATAAGAATGAAGATACAGCGATTTAGCTGCAGCTATTCCTGTTAGCTATACCAGTGCCGCCCCTTTAACTGTCTCCACCAATCATTCTTGAAGGCTGAATCACATGTCATCAGTCTGACCAATCAGAAGTGGTTAAAGTCTTCACTTCCTTGTTTAGATTTAACTCATAAAGTCTCTCAGTTCCAACAAAAATACCAGCTAAAGCTCGTCTTTAGCGGTGTAGCTTTCCACAGAATCCGGTTTCAGACCGTGGAACAAGAGAACAAAACCATGAAGCTCAGAGAAGCTGGTCTTTCTGCGGTCGGCGTATTTACGGCACTACATCTCCCATGATGCATTGGGTTAGAACGACTGTCTTAGCGCACAATGAGCCTCTCCTCTTAACGTCTTTAAACAAGGAACACACATCAAACAGTTTTTGAATCTTTTAACTTAACTTTTAATTCAACTTCGATCAATACAGACTGAGTTTTTTTTTTTTTTTTTTCTTTTTTGGATGCTGGTGTGCCGCGGGATTTTTGTCAAGGCTAAAGTGTGCCGTGGCTCAAAAAAGGTTGAAAAACACTGATCTAATACTTATTTCCTCTAATTTATGTTTAGCTGAGCAGTTCCTTACAAATGATACGTTTGTGAACTGAAGTCACATTTCAAAGCCGAATGGTTCAAAACCCATCCATAACAGCAGGAGACAAAAAAGTGATTTTAAAAATGATTCTGTACCGTTAAGATGATTTTGAATTTAGAGATATAGTTAAGATAGGAAATTTTGATTTAATTAAAAAACTACTATTATTGAAGAACCAGAACAGAAACGTGTGTCAAACATCCTCACCTCGCTGTTGCGACTTTGTCTTTGGGAAAAAAGAAGATGTTCCCCGTCTTTTCCGTCAGACCTGCTGAGGCGCCGTGACAGGTTGGCGGTGTGTCTGTGGCCGTCCTCATCCTGCTCCCTCCTCCATCTTTGAACTCGAGAGTGAGTTTGGGGGCCCACCCCTCTGCAACAGGCCTTCTGTCCCTGCGCCTTTCTGTAGGGGCAGAGGCCGGCGGAGGGGGCAGCTGGGGGAGACGAGGACTCACATGGGGGTCGGCGCATGGAGACGAGGGGGAGGAGTCTGAGTGGGTTCTGCCATGAGAGGTTATTCGAGGTGACCGCTCCCCCTGCAGGGAACTGGAATTGAAGGTACTGCTGGAGGCGGAGCTCTGCTCGGCCTCCTGGCTCCTCTGTATCCTCTGCAGCGCCTCCTCTCTGCGCTTCTCGAACATTTCCCTCTCGTGTTGAACAAAACTGAGGCGCTGTCGCTCCAAAATGCCCTTCTGCTGCCGGATCTGCTCCATCATTTCCTTCTCGTTCTGCTGCTGTTGACTCCTCTGCCGCTCCTCTCGGTCCTCATTGAGCTTCAGGAGCTTGTCCATGATGACCTGCTCTTGTTTGGGGGCGGGTCCTTGAGGTGCCGAGTCTGGTTTAGGTGCAGAAGGTCCCACATTCTCAGTCTGGGCTGAAGAGTCTTGAAGGTAAGTTGGAGGATGAACAGGGCTTCCAAGCTCCTCACTAAGCGGAGTCTCCTTCTGCATACTTATGACCACCACTAGGGGGCGGCGCGCAGACTCTCGCCGATCTTTCAGAGGTTTCAGTGCAGAAGTGATGGTTGTGGAGATCACTGGCTTTTGGCTTCCCTGGAATTCGGCAGCAGGAAGGGGGATTGCAGGGCTGTGCTCACGAGCAGGAATGTAAAAGGTCGGTAGGCAGCTCTCCGTTTTGGCAGGATGTGGGGGGAGGTCCATTTTTGTGGGGCTGTGGTTCTCTTGAAGGCTCACAGCCTCAGATACCTCCGTCTTAAGCGGCTCTGCTGGTTTTTTCGGGGTCGTCACGAAAACTTCATTGTTGGACTCAGACTCATCTGGAACAGCTGGCAGAGGCGAGCCGGGCTCCTCTCTATCTGCCGCCATTTCTGAAGCCTTGCTGGGATCTTCATCCATAACCAGAAGCTCAAAGCTGCCTTTGGAGCTCTGGCTGTCTGGCGTTCCCTGAGGGGAAGGAAGAGATGGACTCGCAGGGGGCACCAACTCCATGGAGCAATGCGGCTCCTCCGGTGAGGACAAAACTCCGCTGCTGTTTGCCCGCACCTTGAGGAGCTCCAGGCTGAACTGGGCCTGTTCCAGCTCTCTCATGCGCCGGTTCTCTCTTTTGGCCCGGGTTGTTTTGTGGCTGGCCTCATCGAGGGTTCGATCCTTCTCTTGGTGTACTGTAGGTGGCGTTGGAGCCAATGGTAGCTCCTCTACTCTAGCGTTAGAGCTGGCGTCCTCTGTGCTGTCACGTTTTTCCTCATCTCTGTTCGTGCTGGGGCGGCTCCGCTCTCGTTCCTCGCAGGTACGATCCTCCCAGGTGCTCAGGTCCAGCCCCATGGTTATGTCAGGCTGCTCCCACTCTTCTAGCGGGACACTCACCCGGCCATTCTGGAGCTCAAGAAGCTTTTCTTCCTCCTCCCTTTTCTCCTTCAGTTTCTGTTCCCTTAGTTCTCTGAAGCTGAAAATCAAGAAGATCCAAAATTTATCATAAAAACATGAGTGACACTTTGTTGGCCTCAAGAAACAAACCCATCGGAGTCGAAGATACAAAACTTTGCTTTCAGCAGCTCAGCTGATTGCAGAGCTGCTTTGGGTTGGATTGCTTGCGTAATGCTACAATCTTACCAATCTATTTACACACAACAAAGCCCAAATACACTGCTGAAGCTGTGTGCAGCCTTAATCTGGGGTTTCACAAGCTTTAGCAAAATCATTCAGTCATCCATGCTCGAGGGCTACTTATAGAACAGAGGGACAACCATAAAAATGCTCAAATATTCGATTTTTTGGTGCGTTTCAAGAACTTGTCTTCATGAAAACATTCTTCACAGCGTGGCTTACCTTCTTCTGGCCAGGAAACCTCGGCTTAACGCCTGGAGCTTCCCCACAGCATCACGCAGATTCCTGTATTCCCGTCTGGCCCCATGACAGCGCCACGCTGCCTGGATCACCAGAGCAGCGGAGCAGCGGCGCTCCAGCTGGAACCTCCACAGCTTCTGCAGCAGCAGAGCCGCCTGCCTCCACCGCCTGAACCTCTGACGCGCCCTGTAACCCCGCCAGTGTGTCTGGAGGCACAAAGCTGCCCCCTCCTGGAGAACAGGGTCACAGTAATCCTCCTGCTCTACTGGCCGCTGAGAACGCCACCATTTCTGTGCAGACAAGAGGACGATGAAGATGTGATCATTTTCTATTCGAGTGAAAATTTGCAAGAATTTCTTGTATCGTACACTGAAATATTTGATGAAGAGCCTTTTAACCTTCTACTAAAAGGATTCATGACAATCGGACACTGACGTACTTTATGAGTCCCAAACAAATTTGCAGAAACTACGGCTCATCTCAACACTGTAAAAACAGGCCCCTCAGAATTAAGTCAAAACTCTAACCCCATTTGCAGATTTTCTTTGAATGAGCAAAAAAAAAAAAAAAAAAATCTGTCAATGTGGTAAAAGGTAAAAAAATTATTTTATCAAGAAATTTTATTTTGAGAAAAAAATTCTACTCAGACATATTTTCTAGAATTAAGATTATTTTACTATTCAAAAACTTTATTGCTAAGATTATTTTTCTCGCAAGACCAAAAAATAAGACAATATTTCTTGAAACAAGGCTTTTTTTATTTTCTTACATTTTTTTTTAATTATATTTTACTTTAGCTGAACACAAGGCAAGATCTCTGTGGTATGATTTCTAAAATATTCTTGCTATGAGTGACTTTTATCCATTGACCATAAGATACTTTAGGTTTAAACTTTTTTTTGAAACTTTTTTTTATTCTTTATGATTTCAGAGCTTAGAAAGCAGAAATATTTCTACAAAATTAGCTCACATTAACAAAAAAGAAATCTAAATAAAAGGAAAAATTCAGAATCCAAATAAGACATTTTTAAATTCCTGTTATAGAATCTCTTCCCCTGTCTGTTAAGATTTTAGTGGGTGGATGGAGGAAAGTGGCGTTCAGATCCAGGATGATAAAGTCTGTGTGCGTACCTGGATGCAGCTGGCGGCCTCCCTCATCCTGACAAACTGCTTCCTCTCCAGCCGGGCTCGGAAGCGCCGCTGCAGCATGATGATGCGCCGCAGAACTTCTCTGTGGAGTGAGGCCTGCAGCTGCTGACGCTGAGCCTCCCGCAAAAACACCTGAGAGGAGGGACAGCGATGGAGGGGACTTATTGGACCGCCACTTAATGACCGCAGACGGGTATACACCCAGACCAATAGAAAACAAACCCAAAATAGGGAGCTTGAACATCCCCTGGCTGACAACAATGTCAGGTATGATCCACTAATTATAGACAGCAGAGGCCGGTATCATGTCTCATTCATACGGAGGATGTACACACCAAACATGGTCTGCAACACATCCTCTTTACAACATGAAGTCCCTCCAAGCAGAACACTTGACCCATTTATAGTTTCCTCTGTAAAAAACCGATTCTTTTAACAACAAACAGCAGAAATTCTCTAAATTAAATTTTTGTCTAAACCTCTCACTAAAAGACGACAAACAGGAATGCAGCATACCTCATATTTTACCTCACATTTTTTAGTGGTGATGGAATTATGAAGACATGGTTACTACACAGCCGTTTCGCCACATGAGGCTGAGAGGGAAAGCGACGTACCTTTGTTTTTCCCACTTGGTAGCCCTCCGGCTGCAGGTCCAGCTGACCCAGGCATTCCTGGATGCTCTCCCTGGCAACAGAGGCGCCCGGCGGCAGCAGCACGCGGAAGTGATGAACGAAATCCTTCAACACAGAAAGGAGACGGTGCTTTGAACTGAGTCACACATTCAACCGCATGGATTCATGTCACAAATTTATTATTGATTCTAGGTCACGTTTTATGAAAATGGGGTTTTGCTTCCACAGCAACGTCTCCTGCTGTCCAGAGACAGAAGTCCATATTCAAAGGGGTTCAACCATCATGATACAAGTATTCTGAGCTTCCCTTCTTTAAACTGTGGCCCATTGTGTCCATCCAATACACCGTGAGGGTGGACAGGCAGGCAGGCAAATGCCGTGTTTATACAATTACAAGCTGGATTTCAGAAACCTGCAGACAAAGGCTCTGTTCTGAGCAGCAGAGCCGTCCACAGTGATGCCATCCTCCAGATATTCCACAATAACGCCAAGAAAAGCCCCAAACTTGTTGCTGCTAAACATCAATATCTGTTGAAAATGACCAACAGATACTTTCACTCCAAACCTGCTTTTTACCCGTCAGTTTAGCACACAAACATGAAATGTAATGTTCTTTCATCAGATAGGAAAAACAACTCAAAGAAACGATGGCAATGACACCCAGTCACCTGTTTTTATGTCGGACTGATCACAGTCACTTCCTGAGGCTAGACAGTCTAATGAAACAGTCAAAAAACAGTTTTCACTGAGTTTTCAGGGATTATTTCTACGATGCACAGCATTTGTAAATCCTCTAACAGAGAAATCTTCATTATTTCATTTAAATTGGCAGTCCAACTTTGAAACCTAGAAAAAGCATTGAAAACGCAGCTTAATGCTTAACATTTCTGGTTTTTAACATTAGACTTTAAGATGACTGTTTTTTATTCATTAAAAGACTCAGATGTAAAAGAATATCCTTGTTAGACCAAACATTGAAGTTATAATCCTATATTTTTTTAAACAAACTGAAGAATTCTTTACCCAAAGGTTATTAGGTTGAACACTTTTAAAAGGCATCAAATGTCAACAGTCTTACACAACGAATAATGAAATCAAATGAAATGAGGCGGAGGGGGGAAATCGTAAGGATTTTTAGAGAGAAGACTAACTTTTTTCTCAGAGGAAGGAGGTGCAGCAAAGCCCAGCAGAGACCCAAGATGGACAAAATGGAACAAAAGTGTGTATTGTGGTAAAGTGATGCTGACATGAACTGTGAGTAATCTTGGAAAGATGGGAGTGTCACATAGAAACAGTCAAAACCACGAGATGGGACCGATTTTCAGGAGAAGGGGGAGCCCGTCACACACAGCTTTAACATGACATTTAACTCCCCCTGCTGTATTAGTCATAGAGCACTTCCACAGCCCTGAAACCACGGCCAGTGCGGTTGTGCACGCTGCCATCTACCTCGCCTTCAGTTCATTCTTGGCACCACAAGCTGAAACCACAACTAGAACACAACTTTCCTCGAGATGATTTCCTCAACGGCCCAGACTCCTGGAAACGTAAGGTTTGGTGTTGTTTAAGCTCTCCAGCCTGCAGACATGCTCTTGTAATGTTGCTCTGCAAACATTTGCTTTATGGAGAACAGCATTTTAAGGGGAAAAATGTAAAAAAAACCCTCAAATTAATTAGCTATGAAGTTTAGGATGGGATCATTTTGAACCTGCTCCCTCTGAATTTATAGATCATAAACAATTCAAGTATGGCTGAATGCTGCATCATTAAAAAAAACTGACAGTATTACCTCTGGATGAAAGATTGGTGTTAAAACATAGCAAAAATGGCTTCATTAATGTCTTTTTAATATATTATTTTGGTGTACCTTTTTTGAATAAAAGACAACATTTTAACGTGGCAATGAGCAAAATGTAACAATATGAAGTCATGAAGTGTGACGGTTCTCCTTCGGCTAAAATGTCTATCTATGCCTGAAATATGAAAAAAAAAATGGTCATAATTCATTCCCAATTCATCCTATTGTAACACACCTCAGAAAACCAGACATCTCTTTCTACAGGATTCCTCTGAAGCCTCAGCATGAAGAAAATATTGACTCTGACAGATTTGGTTGGATATTTGCAGCAGAAACAGCTCCCTGGAAAGCCTGACACCTAATTTTGCGATCATTGAAGCTCATTCATTCAGCGGAGCTTTAATGGAGGCAGACGCTGATGTTAGAGGGGAGAGTCTGGCTCCAAATATCTGTTCCAGCTCATCTCACAGGGCTTGAAATCAGGTTTCTGAGCAGGCCGCAATTCTTTGGATCTACACCCATCTAACCACGTCTTCCTGGACGGAGTTCTGTGGATTATGGTACACTGATGGCGACCAAACTGGTTTCAGTGGGTCGGATAAAAAACACTTTTATTTGAGGTGAATGAATGAGTCTAGACCAAACTTTTATATGAGTTTTATCAGCTATTGAAACCGGAAACTGAGAACTGAAAGCAAAGACGCAGGAACGAAAAACAAAAGCGAAAAATACAAAACAGCAGCTGTTACAAATAAACATTATTTTTCATTTGGTAGAAGTTTCAGGTATATAGTCTTTTCAATTCAAGTTTCCCATTCATACATTTTTTTCAGGTTTAAAAAATATTTTTCTCAAATTTACATTTTTTAACTTTTCAATATTTCCCTCAAGTTTACAATTTGTACTTTTGAGGTTTTTTTTCCAAATAAAAAATTCAGTTTTTTTCTTTCGTTTTTACCTGATCCGGGTTTGACCCCATATAATTTCCACTTCAGGGCCTCCATGACAAAAAAGCTTGTTTTTTGTTTTCAGTCCAGTATGTGGCAAACGTGAGACAGAAGTTTACTTGTGCAAAAGCTCAGGAAGGGGGAAAGCTTGTGCGTTACCTCAAAGCTGTACTTGAAGTTGTAACCGGACTGGCGGATGCGCACGGTCTCCAGCATGCCCGTGTAACGCAGCTGCCTCAGCACCAGGTTATCGTTGAACCTCAAAGGCAGCTAACGGGGAGAGGGGAGAGTTACAGCAGCTTAAACATAGCAAAAGAACATTCATTTAAGGAGGAAACCAATAGGGGGGGCTATAGAGCTAATGATTAGATGGAACTACTCCAAATTAAATATTATACAGCTCAATAATTAGTATTCTTTTGCTAGTTCTATCCAAATTTTACTTTTTGAGTTTTATGTACCAAATTGTGGTTTATTTTGATTAAAGTGACAAAGGATTAGTGTTATAAGTAGAAACGACTCATTTTAGAACAAAATGTGAACAAAATGAGAATCCAGTCTGCGTATAAGGCGGCTCGTCTTAATGAATTCTTCTGAAGTCTAAAACTAGTACTAATTCATAGAAGCTAAATCAGAATTTTTGTTTCCAATATAGCAATGAATGACAGTCTAACTTATATTTATTGAATATTAAAATAACAGTTAAAACTGAACCAAGAAGTGCAACTTGAGGTTTTTTTTTCATCTTAAATCAATATTTTCTATTGTCAAGCGTATGAAGCAAAAAGATTTTTCCTTAACTCTATATTCTAGCTCCCAACGAGGCAAAAGATTCTTCATTGTGCTGACTTGAATAAATGCTTGGAAAGGTGTAGGGCAGTGATAAGTTAAAACAACTTCACTTCAAACCTGTCTAAAAACAAGATTTTAAATCCTTGGAAGGATCACAGCTTGCAGTGAAGTGAGGTCAGGGAAGAAACAAGAAATGCTGTTTCAAAAAAAAAAAAAAGAAGAAGAAGTGCAACTTCAAAGAAACAGAGATGCTTTGAAAACTAAACCAGAAGCAGTTTAAAGAGGCTGTATCTGCAGCACACACACACACACACACAATACCTTATCAGCATTGGAACGGATGCACTTCACAAAATACGGCTCAGACTGACCCAGAGTCTCCATTAACTTAGTAAGGGAAGCCTGCAGGACGAGAAACAAAACAAGTTTAAGCCCACGTCACTGGCTGACAGAAAACACTCCCACCTCACGTCACCGATGTGAGGAACATGCGGCTCGGAGGCGGAAAGAATACAAAATAAAAAAATCGCTTTCATGTGCTGAAAACACACGTGTGTTGGGGGGGGGGGGGGTTGGACTCCTCCTCCTTGCCTGGGGAGATGAAAGCAATCATTGCAGGACAGGATGTGGAAAGTGAAGTCATCCACACACATGGCTGCATGCCTGCCAGAGGGGCCTGTGGGAGCTCACGGCTCTGAAGAAGTCAGGCCTCGCTCTCCTCTGCTTTAGAGTCCCGCTTAACGCTTGCAAACTCCAACCTTTCTATTGCTTATTCAAGACAAATGAAGCTTCCTCGAGACTTCAGATGACTGGAACAAACTGATATTTGGAGTGAATTTATTTACCCTCTAAATGTTTTTATCATCTTCCTCAAATGAAAAAATAATGACTTTCAAACTGGGTGTGTCAGTGAAAGCAAAACCACTTTTTTTTTCCAACTTTCTCATAAAAAACCTATTTCTTGTTTGAAGCAGACATGATGTCATTCATCTGTGACTTCTGGTTGGAGGCTCCTCCTCGTGATATGAGAGGGTTCAGTACACGGGCTGAAATGGAGGAAAGGTCCGTTTTCAGCTGGACTGGGATCTCTGCCGTGAGCGCGTTTGACCTTCTGACCTGGAACTGTGCGCTGATGCTCGGCGGCTTCTTCTTTTTGTGGAGGTGGAGCAGAGATTTGGTGATGCGGTCGTGAAGTGTCAGCTTGCTGAGGTACTTCAGTGACTTCACATTCAGTAAGTGCTGAAAGTGCAAAGTCAGGCATTAGATCTTTTTATGGTCTATTTTTACTAAAGTTTAAAGAAAATCAAGAGCAGTACCTTTGGAAGATTTGGCTTGGATTTGTAGTTTTTGTTCCTCCTTTGAAAAAGATAAACATGGAAAAATATAAAGTTTGTTTTAAAAGTGACGGAAACTCCAGAAATGTCTTTTTTGCAGCAAAACATTTTTCTTTCCTCTGGACTGAAAAATTTGTTTTTTTTGCAAGGTCAGAGGCCAAAAACGGATGAGATGTTTCCGATCTGACTGAAGTGCTGCATCACTGACACCTCTCAGGATGACATTCCTCTGAAGAACATCAACACTTCTCTGCTGATTTAGTCCAGAGAAGTCCCTTTCAGACCAAACCCCCTTCAGCCAAAGCAGTGAGATGGATGCATCTTCAACTTTTTCTGTCCAAGCGATAAACTTAACTGGACAAAACATCAAATCCTGCCACATCTAAAACTGTGTTTCCATTACATGTATGAGCAAAACTTTATCAAAATTTAAGAAATGTCAAAAAAAACAAAATTTCAGAATAACACTGTTTCCATTCAATCATAATCACGTGAATAAACACAAAACAAACTTATGCGATAAGTCATTCAAAATACTTTGACAAAACAATGCTTTGATTTACAGCAGATACATTTACATTTCTGCCACGGCACTAGCGCTCATCATCATCTATCAAATGAGACGTCGGTGACTTATTCAGGCCATGGAGTGCAAAGCTCCTTACATGTGGGAGTGGTTATGAATGAAGGGATTTTGGGAAATCGTGGTTGATAATTTTACAGAGGAGCTGTGGATCCAACAATTCTGCATGACACGCTCAAGTTTTGATGAGCTGTGTGATGCTGTGGGGCCTCTGGTGGTGCCACAAGGCAGCCAGCTCCTACCAAGAAGCACCTTGCCATCGCTATCTGTCTGAATCACTGGAAAAAACCCATTATCCATTTTGCCTCAAAAACCACCTCCTCCAGGTGCAAAAGTGCATTCCAATAAATGAGAATTTTGTTGAAATTGTGGTGTTTCCATTTGGCAAATGTATTATCGTAAATCCAGTGTACGCAGTTTCATAGTCAATGTTTGTTTGATCATATTTCTGTGGGTGCACAGAATCAGTAATCAGTAGATAATAAACTCTTTGGTCATTTTTCTCATTCTAATCTAATAAACAGAAAATGTGATCAAGAATTAGGTTCGCACTTTGCATAATTTCCATATGTCCTTTGTGGTTCACTACTTTTAGGGTTTACTGTATTCACTTTTTTATTTACTTAACTATATAAATTATTTTTCTATTATTATCCTATATTAATTAGGAATATTGAGGAAAATCATTATTTGATTCTCATTTCAGTTTTGGTGGCATTTGTAGCAGTAATAATGGTCAATTCTTTGCTTTTTTAAGATGTTTTGTCTAATTAAGCCTCTGCCATCAAACTAGCAGTAGCTATTTATCCACCACTTCTCTTGATTCTTTATTTGTAGCTGCAACTTCTCCAACTTTTAACAAGTTAGCGATGCATAACTTCCAGAGGAGATGAAATCAATTGAAAAGCAGAAAAGCTGCGTCTACAGCAGGAAGGCTGTTGCATCATCATCAGCAGCAGCAGCGGCAGCAGCAGTAGCGGCAGCAGCTAGAAGCATTACTGACATGAGGATGTCGTGGGCTCTCTCCAGGAGCTTGCTGCTGACAGAGCTCAGAAACAGGCCCTCCTCCTCTGCAGTGGAGCTGCTGGGTCCCGAGCAGTTCTGTCGACCAGTGCGCCCTTTCCAGCCGGGGCCTTGAAAACTTTGTGACAAAGAGAAAAAAAATGCGATAAAATGTCACATATTTTGAATTTAAGAAAACCAAAACCCAATGACAAATACCATAGTGCAATAGCTACAGTCATTTATAGTGTTAACCTCAGTGCTGTTGCCTACTTTACTCGTTTATTGTTTTTTTTGTCAAATGCACACCCGTGGAAGACAAACATTTCTGCAAATTTTGAGAGTTGGTTTATCATTAAGGTTCAAGAATTTAAGTTTTTGTTTTTCTAGAATCCAAAATAAGCAGGAAATCCTTGCTGAACATCCAGTAGTGCTGTATTTTTGAAGGGGCCGGGGCTTTTGATCAATTTAAAGTACTACAGCAGGAAGATTTTTTTTCTAAAGACTATTTCTTTTGGCCAAGCAGCCAAGTTTGTAAGTTTTCCATAAGCGATACATCTTTAACTCCATTCAACGTCTGCAGTCTGGAACAGTTTCCACAGACCCACTCTGAGGAAAATCTTGACTCTGGTGATTTTAACTTGTTCCTGTTGCATGTATAAAGAACATTACTAAAATTCAAATTTCTGAATATTTCTTTATTCAAATAGTTGTAAATCAAGAGCAGACAAAAAAATGCAGTCTGTAAAACCTTGTTATGATGCAAGGCCATAAGCTCCCTGCTCCACTACAGAGTGGAGAGGGGAAGGGGGGCGGGCCTGTAAACTAGCGGGAAAGAGTGTAAACAAAGGGATGATGGGAAATGGGGGTAGGTTTATTCCACGTCAATGGTCCAGCTCACAAATCAGAAGGGATTTTCTATTTATCTCCTGCCGCTCTGCAGAAACTTTGTCCTAGAAAACGACAGGTATATTGATTTAGGCTAAAGACAGGATCATCGTAATTAAAAGGCCACTGAGAAAATAGATGATGGGACTTTAACTTTTCTTTATGTAAATGTTGAAAAGTCAAATAAAAAATGTAATTGCATTTATGGAGTCCAACACATTGTTGAATACATTCTGATAGCAGTTTAAAAATGAAAAGCATCTATACTAAGACATAAAAGGCTCTTCCTCACCCACACAATGGCATATGACAAAGACCTTGAGTGGACGGAGTTTGTGACCGCTCCACTTTGAACCCAGTGGGTGCATCTAAGCTCTCAAAGAAATACCTTTTAACTATCTCATAATATTGCTCTTTTTATGATTTATGATGAGCTAAAGGAGGGAAGACGGAAGAGAATTCAAAATGACATAGAAACACAACTACGAAGTGGTTGATTGTTGATGCTGCAACAAGAGGTGAATCCAACTCTGCATGATTCAAAACCGCAACAAATGTTCCTGCACAACACTAAGTACGTGTGTGGAGGAATTAAGAGTAAAATAAGAGAGCCAGAGATCTTCAGTTTTCCTCTTTTTACAACAATTAATCTCCAACAGCTGCCAGATTCAATATTTGATGGAGTCCTTATAAAGCATTAATGTTTCTCACCTCCAACTATAAACAATACGTTATTCATTTCCCCTTTGTAGTGTGATCACAAAGAATTGTGGGATTGGATTTTCGTCTCCTCCTTTCTAAAAGATAATCTGTACTAGACGTCCTTTTTTAAAATAATTTGCTGAAACAGACTTTTTTTTTTTTTTTTTTAACAGGAGACACTCAGTTACTTGCAGGTCATTTCACTGAGTGAGGTTCTGTCCCTTTGAACAGATATAAACGTCCAATCTCTGGTGTCTAGACTCTTATTGATGTTGGTGAACACTAAAACGAGCCTGGCAGTTGTAGAAACGTCCATCCTAGAGTGACAGGTGAAATACCCCTCCACTCCTTTTTAAACTGCAGTTTTGATCTGCGTGGTGCGAGTCCATTTCTGCAAAAACAATCGACCCTTTTCACCTTTTTTTATGCACATGCTCAGAGGCAGGGGGGCAAAAAATGCTTATAAAATGGATGTTTTTCTTGACAGAAGTTAATATTTAAAGCAGAATGGAGTACATGATTTATACATGAAAGCAGCAGGTTGCTGCAGATACATCTGACTTGAATTTCTACTCCGGTGTTATAACTTTTAGGTGAAGATCCACAAACCTCCAGAGTCTAAATCAAAGTATTTCGATTTACAAGCATTTCTGAGTTTATTCTTCCCAGAACCAAATCAGACAATGCATTTGGACGCAAGAACATCTGGAAAAAGACAAATCTTTTGTTCACATCTCATCTGCTGTTTGCAGACAAATCTCTCCCCAGACGATCAGCCATCTTGGTAAATAGCTGTAGTACAAAATGCCTTTTGTGGTAACTGTTTATGTCCGTAGAGTCCCATTAAGCACTTCACTGTCTGCGGATCCACGCAGCTGACAAGCACCCAGACTGAACATTTATTTTTGCCTGCATAGCTCTGACTTTACATCATGAAGAAAGCAGCTGGACGGGGTCGAGTTCGGAGGGTAAAGAGGGAGACGGAAAGGCGGGTTGAGGAGGGGGCATCAACACAGGATTAAACTGAATCTGAAAAGCAAAAGCTGTTGTTTTAGAAACCTCAAAACCCACTAGTATGAAAATGTTGTTTTTGCTGGAGTTTTTTTGTAGTATTTCTCTCATGTTAGAGGACATACAAAGGAAATTTAGCTTAAATAGCATTTCTGAGTGCATTTATTCGAACCGTGGAAAATCAGGAGCAAACGAAAAAAAGGCTGTCTGTAAAACTTGCAGTTGTGACGTAGAAAATAAAATCGACGGGCCACAAAACCCCTGATCCACTCTGGACGAGGGAAGGGGGGCAGGGCCCCTCAACAGTCCTGCTCAAAACCCAGAGGAATTTCTAATAAACTACTGCCACTCTGCAGAAACTATGACCAAGAAAATGACAGGTTTTTGATTTTGCATAAAAACTGCAGAATTATAATTAAAAGACCACTAAGAACGCTTTTACAAAAGATCAAAAGATGATTGGAGTGGGACTTTAGGAAAAGCTGAGAACAAGACATTACAATGTCTTTCCAAACCTTGGGAAATGCTGAAATGCACAGCACTAAAACCTGAATGAAAGAGATCAACATTTTCATTTTGCTGCTTAAAAATAACTAGCGGTTTAGAAGGATTTTACAGAAAAAGGGAAGCTTGGAGATGTTTGGCAGTAGCACGTTTTGGGTGATGAAGCGTGTCTAGAGTTTAAATATCTGAACTTTGGCAAGCCTTAACTACAGCATGTGACGTGTTGAAGACATGATCAGCACCGTACTGAGAGAGTATCTGAATGATCTCATGAATCCAGACACGGAGGCGTGTTTACTGATGCTATTGTAGAGCTTCTCAAAATGATTAAACATCATCTCTTAACATCCTTCATATACAGTCAATGCTTTCATGTAGCAACAAGGCTGAAAACTTTAAACAGTAGCTCCGCCCACACGCGACAGGAGCATCAATTATATGAACTTATTTTTGGACAAGCGTCGAGCATCAACTAATGATCAGGTATAGGCAGAACCCTTAAACTAGCTATTGAACACAACAGCACATTTGAGTAGTTTTGGTGCGTTGGTTCAGATTTCATAGGTTTGGGGGTGGTCAGTCCTAGCCCCGCCCCCCCATCTTCCTCTTTTTGGAAAGCAGGAAGTATCAAATGTTGCAGTTTCTGAAAAAAACATTGGAGGCAGGTTTCGAAAGCAATTCACAATTGACCTCTTGTGTTTAAAAAGTCAGAATTTACACCTTAATCAAACATATTTACCATCTTTTTTTTCATGCACATTGCTTTACATTGGTCCCTTGTTTTGTCATGGTTCACCAAGTGTTGCTGTTCTGTAGGTTTTTTAATATAATTTTGCATCAATTTCTTTCTAAACAGCGCATTGTGTTCTGTATCCTGTTAAGCTGTCAATCAATCTCCTTCCTGTCGTGTCTCCTGTACAGAATGCATTCAGTTTGCCAAATTCACATAAATCTTCAATTGCAAACAGATTTTGGGTTTCATTAC
Source organism: Oryzias curvinotus (assembly GCA_023969325.1). NCBI lineage: Eukaryota > Metazoa > Chordata > Actinopteri > Beloniformes > Adrianichthyidae > Oryzias > Oryzias curvinotus. The sequence goes on from CM043708.1 coordinate 1,155,689, forward strand.
ATGAAGTCACTGTACTTATTTTCTATGAAGGTCTGAAGTGAACTTTAAGAATATGACCGAGAAAAGTGTGAAAATGTTCAGATCTGTCTGAGAAAAAGGGTGTAACCTGTGTAGTGAGAGGTTTTACAGCCTTAAAACATCTATAAGTATATTTTTAAAAAAGAACAGAGCTGACAACTATTTTTGGAATGTAACGCCCACAATAGAGGAGAGAACACTGTAGTTCATATTCATTTAAATCAGCCATAGGGATTTTACAGATGCTCATGTCAGCATGGCTGGACCCATCAGGGCTCCAGACTTTCCTTTGTCCTGTCCAATTGCCGTTTTGGGAACACTCATTTTTAAAACACAAAAAAAGTTGAACTCAATGTTTGTATAACTTTCATCTCTCTGTAGCTGTGGAGTCATGAAAAGAAAACAAACCCGACAGACAGACAGACAGACAGAACTCACCGAGGGGGATTCTCCATCGTGGAGTTGATGCTCTGATTATCAGACTGACGCATTCGAGGACTTTTTCTGCTCGTACCTGATAACAAACAGACTGTCGTCACACAGGAGAACATCTCACACATTCACACACAAAAAAAACCCCACAACACCAGACACTTAAACACAAACATTCACAACACCTGTGCACTCCAGTGTTATTGCAGTGAAAGTTATGTGCCGCTTTATAAAAACAAAACCTAAGTGATCTGATGTTAAAGATCTGTGAGGTTAACAGGGACATGTGCTCTTGTTAGTGCTCAATTATGGACAATGTGAGTTATTAGGATTAGTTTGGCTCCAAATGAAGTTCAAATTTGGTTAAACTCTTGCTAAGGTGGGGTTTAATGAAGGTTGTTGTGGGACTTTGCTACTGTGAGAGAGCTGCGCTCTGATGCAGTGATGCAGAAACGCATCTCCTTCGCAGCTAAATCCAGTGCAGACAGATCACAAGGCTACCACGTTAGCATACTCAGGTGGCAAACTGGGGCTCAACGTTGTACCGTTTTCACTGTCATCATCACTTTGTGAGACATTTTCGGTCTCATCTGGAGCTGCAAGGTGGCACAACACAAGAAACACGATTGAGTGAAATGAAACATTTGTGGAGAAAGCAGATGTTTGTGTGAGCTGGACTGAGGGCCCCGCGGCGCGCCTCAGGCCGCCTGTGAGCGTGTTAGTGACGTGTGGACATCTGTGTCCAGGCGGAGTCCAACACCCGGTCAGTTTCTCACCATCACCAGTTTGTGGGTTTTAGTGGAACAGGAAAACAGCCGTGAAATGCTAACTAGACCCATCACCCAACTGCACATGACAGCACAGCGATGCCAATGACAACACAAAAACAAAGGACAGCGCGCTGACAGAGCAGTACAGCCATGCTTTTCTCTGTGAGCATGGAGGAGGTAGAGTGGCAGAAGCATAATAATAATTTAAAAAAAAAACATGCAGAGTGTGGTAGAGGGAGAAAGGAGTGGAGACCAACAAGCATCTACTCAATGAAACCAGTCTAATCTAAAACCAGAAACAAAACTTTTTTTTTTTTAAACCTATCTAACCATTTTTATCATATTTGATTTAAACATTTCTGAGACCCCTATGGCATTAGCTTGACCCAAACTTTCCTTAAGAACCCATTGTGTAGAACTTGGTCCATGTTTTCTGCCCTGTAGTGGATTACCTCTCCACTAGAGGCAGTAGAAGGATTTTTCCTGCTCATTTTAAAATGGCTTTATTGTTTTTGTTTTTTACTGATCTCTTGCCCTCTTGAAAAATATGCTTATCTGTTGATACTTAATTCTTTAGAATACAGTCACACCATGTTTGGATCAAATTAGAGACAGTGGGTAAATAAGGTGCTTTTTTTCCTGAACACTCATGTTGATGGTTTTTGAATTTTAAACTTACTTTGTTGTGAGCAAAAACTCCCCAAATCTTATCTATATCTCATAAAAAGATTATGTGGATTTCTCCAAAAACCTTTTTAATTCCCAAAAAAAGACATTTTTGTCCACTCTTTGACAGTGGGTTAATGTGATGGTTGCTCATTTAGACAAAAGTTGATGATGCTGGTCAGTCTCCTCCCTGCAGTCCTCCCCACCAAAGTCCAACATGAAAGCATGAGGAGTAACTGTTGTAATGGCAGCCTTACTGTGCTTCTCCTCTTTGCATCTCTGCAGGATCTCTAAGCTTCTCTGATGCACAGGGTGCTGCAGAAAGCTAAAACTATCCAAACTTTTCAATGCTGCAGAGGGAGCAGAATCATCATGCCCTTGGAGAAGCAACCAAACAGAAAGACACAAAGAAGAGAGAGAGAGAAATGGAGAGAAAAATGGCAGATTAGACACTGAAGAAAAGGAGGTCAGGAGGTGCAGTCATCTACTGAGAAGATACCTGTGCACAGACTGCTGGAGAAAAGACATTCAAACAGCAGTAGAAACGTTACCACTGGAGCTCTGTGTTCGGGTTCATGCCCAGGAAAGTCTGAGACGTCTTCAAGAGGTTATTTTGCAAACAGATGCTTTTCCATACGTTACTTGTCCTCTTAGACCCGGTTTATACTTCATAGTGATTGCCCATCACATCATCACATCGCATCTCTACCACCATTGTGCAGCCTAGTTCATACATTGGTCGGCTTCCCTTGCGACTGTCTGTGATAATTGCTACAAACGTCTTAGTGGTGTTTATACCTGTTTCAGTGGTTTGGTATTTCCAACATGGAAGCCATCTTGCTCATACACATATGTACACAATGAGGCGGAAGAGGAAGTGGTATGTTCATCTACTAAATAGAAGAAGGCAATACAGAGATGAACTCCATTCTCTGGTGCAAGATATACATATTTTTTACAAGATGATTAAGTGCACTTCAGGAGGTTTTCATGTCATTCGACAGGTTAGATGATCTTCTTCGTTGAGTAGGTCCACCTATTACCCGTAGTAGGACACACAGCATGCCTGTTTCTTCCACAAAACTACTTTTCTGAATCGAGTTTGCTCTGCCATCTCCTATTCTAATCTCTTAAAATAAGCATAAGGTAAATGCACAATATACACGTGATTGCACAACGGGTGTAAAATTCCAATTGCGGATTATGTCATCACCTCGTGTCTAATTTCGCAGCAATTGGGGCGATTGCCTTTAGTCAGCTTTACGACCAATACAACCAGAGTCTACAAATTGCTGTGAAGTATAAACCGGCCATGAGAAAATTCTAACGCAGATGTGTTTTCACAGAATCCTTTCAGAAGACATGTCAGAGACTTCCTGCTGGGTGATCCCCACCTCTCAAGAGCTCAGAGAAACTCAACGTAATCTAGACAGATTGAAGGACTTCTGAAGAAAAAAGCTATTCTCGCAATTAATCTACACATAATGTGTGGGATAGGGTAAAGAAAGTGCAGCGGATAGGTTTGAGTCACACTTCAACTATGCTATCAGAACCTCCGATGCTACCATCTACTGCACATAAAGAGGAGCTTATGAGACACTACCAGAAAAGAATGGATCTGAAGAAAAAGAAAGGGAAGAGGCGGAAGCTGGGAGCTCCTCTTAGCGCACAGCGACTCAACAATCACCATGTATGAACGGCAAAAAACTCAAAGAAAGTGACTCATGAAGGCATAATGTGGCCTGGACAAAGCCCACAAAACTATTGCTGCACACTGTGTGAGTCGTCTTAGCTGTTCACAAAAGTGGGGAATAAATCCGGTTGTTGGCAGAACAAAGCACTTCTTGTGCCTGGAAGATTCAGGACGGAAATGCTTTTAATTTAAGACAGATAATGAATTACAGAGTCAAGTCATTGTTTTTCTCTTACTGGATTTATTAAGTTGCCAATTCTTCACAATGCTTTCACAGAAGTATTCATTTTTATTGTACTGGATTTGCTGAATGTAACTGAAAAACCTTCAAAGATCAATATAATAGAACGTAAATATATCCAGACAAACAATACTCAACTCTAATGCTGCGTTCACACCAATCCAGATTCATGCAGTGACTTTGTGTCTTCCGCCTCTCTTCTCTCTACAAAGCAAAATTGCTGCTGGACGCAGCATCTCAAGGTTCAGAAGGAGAACAAACGGCAGCGATCCGATTCTCCTCCATGTTGGTTTTGCACTCCACCTGCTGATTACCTCATCAACGCGTCTCGGGCTAAAGCTGAGTTCCTGATTGGTTGACGTGAGGCTAATTCTTCCTCATAATTTTTGCAGCGATGTCCGAAATGCGCTGCTGTGGCACCACGCTGTGCCTGACGCTCAAATTGCACCACAGGTCCTCAGATTGCATCTGGAAATTGACTTAACATTGAAACTGGCCGCTGCTGCACAAATCGCTTTCGGTGGGAACTAGGAAAGACACAGTTCCCAATCTACAACTGAACTGCACGTTACACCATTAAACCGTGACCATGAAAGTGAATTGTTGCGTCCAAACTCCCTAACAATATGTTTAGATTAAAAGTGTCAAACATGTGTTGTGCTAAATTTAGGGTTTTATTCATTACTATTTTATTACTTCACACCAGGCTTAGTATGAGCCAAATGAAAGGGTTTTTTTCTATGTTACTTGATTATTAGTAAATTAAAAAGGATTTTTCCACATCTTTTCCAAATCGTATATCAAATAGAAACAAAACCGAACCGCAAGGAAATCATTCCATCCGTGATGTGAATGCAGCTTAAAGCAAGTATGTTTACTGGCTTTTCATCCTGCAGTAAACATCGGTATGTGCAAGGGTGCATCTCACCAGTCATCCTGGGTTTGTGCCTCTTTCCAGCCTCTTTGAAAGCCACCAGAGCTCTGAAGTAAGCCCGGAGAACAGCCCAGCGGAAGGTGGCCGACGGGTCGATGCCGATCAGGCTGCAGATGAAGGCATTCTTGCTGCTCTTCAGCAAAGCCACGATGTCCGGGCGCATGTGATCCGTGTTCTTTTCCCGGAAGTCCTGAGTGGAAATGTCAAATGTTCACATCAAGCCTCTAAAAATGACTCAAAGTTCCAGTGCCAGCCTACAGAGTCCCCCACCCTGTGACACTTTATGTGACAGTAAAACTGACCTTAACCCCGTACTTGACTTTGCCAGCATAGTGCTGGATGATGAAGGCAGGCTCCATGACGGCAGAGAACTCGATGTACCTGTTGCCCTCATGCTGCCGCCTGAACTTATCCAAGAGAGTCTGGTTGGTGGCCTGAGGGAAACTGGAGTCAAAAGGAGGGGGGTAAGCTTCGGATGTCAAATCTGCTTTTAATACACAGAATCACAAACAGTCAGGAGGAAAATCTATGCAATGATGCAGAAATTCAAAGGCATGGGCTTTGTCACGAACACTGGAGAGTAAATCAGTTCAAAAGAGACATCAGTCCTCAGTGCTAACAACAACAACAACATCTTCTGCAGGGAAATCTAGGGATAACAGGAAAATATTAATGAAGAAAAGATGATTGCAGCTGCGAAAATGTCACTGCTACAAGCTTCTGTCAACATTTAAAGCTGAGAAAAAAGGATAAAAAATAGGCCAAGTAGTTCTTTAAATGTATTTAGCATTTATTCTATGCCGACTCAATAAATCTGGACTGAAAAATCAAAATCTGCTATTTAATTAAAGCTTCCTGTGTCTTTTATGACAACTGACATAATTTGTAGAAAATTTCAATGAAATGTTTGACGCTCGCTTGTTTCCAGATGCAGCAGAGCCGCCGTCGTGACAGCTCTGGTCAGACTGGCTCCTCCTCTCCCCTCTGTGCCTAATGGAAGATCTGTTCTACAGCTTTCCAGTTGAAACAATATTTCACTTACATCCTCCATATCTCACAGGTAAACGTCAGGTGCTCCCAGGAGATGCAACAAATAACTAGGTGTGCACCAATTATTAAGCCACCAAAACATTTGGACTGAAAATGCCTAAAAAGAGGGTTTTTGGGATTTTCAAAGGAAACATAGTGTAACCTAAACCTATAGGCGGAAAAGGGTGTAATGCAATCAAAACCCATGCCTGCAGCCTGGGAGTATTTCTCTGCCTTAGAATTAGAAAAAAAGGCAATCTGTAAATCATATTATGCCGAAATCACAAGAGATGGTGCATGTGCAGAGAGATTTTCAACTTCGGGAATCTTTTATCATTTAAAAGCAATGCAAGGATGATTATGAGAGGAGGAAAGTCTTCCAGTGCACCCACTCATTCTGAGGAGGACACTTTTGAAAAAGCAAAAAGTTTTCTAGTGACATCATCAAGGCGAAGTGAATTATATCAACAGGAATTCTATCACCACTTTTCCTTACATACAGTGCTTGTATCTCGTAAATATACATTAGTTATGGGTTTATCTGTTGCTGCACATTTGTTGATGATGCATTTATTAAAAACCCATAGTTAAGCTGAGGGCTATGGTAATATTTATATAATACATTGTCAGGCTGTGGGCCTACAGAGTTATTAGAACTATTATTTTATCAATTATTTTGTATCTCTTTTTTTACTGGATGCACTTTGTCGTAGCAGCACTACAGAGGAAACCTTTCCCTCTCATGAGCCATATTGAGTTTTTCCTGATATGCACAGATAGGACTTTTAATTTGATTTTTGTTGGTATTGAAATGCTTATTTTATATATACATTTGAGAGTTTGGCTTCAGGATTTCTGATAGTGTTTTACTTTTTTTTTATTGTTACAGTAAAGCATATGATTGATCTAAAGAACAAAACAAAATGTTTTGAATTCCAGTCATGTCTGACATCTTCCATAAATGTACAGTTTTTGGCCTAATGTTCTTTCTATATTTGGTTTGCAGCCTGTGATTCTTTATTTTGGTGGATCCCTACAAATACCATAGCTAAAATAAAGAGGAAAGATGTCATGGATAGATTCAGAACAAAAACCTTTGACAGGAACTCAGATGTAAATGTAACTCTGCATCATGATGGTAAAGAGTGAATTCAGGAGGCCCAAGTCTCTGCAGTTTAATTTCCTCATCATTCCTTACAGTTGCTTCATTCCGTTTTGATGCATGACCTCAGAGGCTGACAACTGCACAGCTGGATCACTTCTGGCTTTTTTCTATCATTTTTGTCATGCAGAATTTCAGAACAATGAGCCAGTCGAACTGGAAGCCAAAGGGAAGACTCACTTGCACTCTTCATCCAGCAGATGGAACAGCGCGGTGGGCTTTTTGCTGATCAGGCTGATGCATCCCGTGTTATCGATGTACGCTATGTTTTTCCAGCTGATTCCCTCTGCCGCGTATTCCTCCTGTAGCAGCAAACAGCAGCTTTGGGTCAAACTTTGATTTAAACGTCCGTCTATGGTTTTCAGTGGATTGGAGAGTCCAGAAAAGAATCAAAGCTGTCAACAGTGGCAGAAAATCATCAACCAAAACACAGAAAATGATCTTCTTAGGAGAAGCAGACACACTTTTAGAATTGAAGCATCAGAGTTTCTGGAATGCATTGTAGTTTTCTTTCTTTATTGAGACAGATTCAGAACATTTGTCCGTTTTCTTTGCTGTACATGCTGTTTTCCGGTTTTCCTGGGAAAGTGATCTGACTAATAAAGCCCTTAATCCAGCCGAGGTTTATTAAAGGTCACTGGAATCTCCTCTTTTCCCTCCATCTTCTGTTTGCCTCAAGTCAAACAGCTGAAAAATTAATAACAAAAAGTTAACTGACATCGGGCTTTCCATTTTAGTCTGTGATATTAAAAAAAACCAAGCTATGTGACTTTTGCTGGCGGCCATACTGGCTAAACAAATCCAATTAAGATTTCAAAGACAAAAGTTGGAATTATTTCCATTAGTGTTTTTCATTTTAGGATTCAAAATTTGTACGGAGCTCAAACCAACATCTGTGTTTGTTATGCTCTTCGCGTTCAAGGGTTTAAATGTCCTGACAGTTGCATTTTGTTTTAAAAGAGGAAATTAAAATTCTAGTCAGTAAAGCTCAGATATGTCAGAACTGAATATTTGGAATGAATAAAACAGTAGATGTTTGACACATTCACAAAGACTAGACAGAAGTGGATTGGTTCAACCTCTTCTGAATCATTTGGCTGGGATTTTTTGTAAGCACAAACGTGAAAACAGCCCAGATCTTCCTCCTAAAACACCTCATTATACTTCTGTTTGGACTAAACAAGCAACTAATGAGGGGAAAAAGACAAATGACTGTGAGTGTAAAGGGTTGGTTCTGATGACCGCTCGCTGCATGATCACACAAAAATAAACTGTACGACTCGGCAAACTCCGGGCGTTTTCTCACCCAGGTGTGAACTGGATTAGCCAACTCTGCTTGATCTGCTACAGGTTCCTAGGATTCAGCCTTTCAGCCAAAATCAATCAGGATGTTTGAAAGACCCACTCCAATGAAACTTGTGTTAACGTGTTCTTGTGGCATTTTCCCTTAGTGGAGGACATATACAAAAAAAGTGAAGCTTAGAACTGCATTTCTGAGAATTCCTTTATTCCAAAGGTTGCAAATCAGGAGCAGATAAAAAAAAAAAAAAAGATTAAATTTGTGAAGTAGAAAATACGCTAGGCAGGCAACAAGCTCCCTCCATTCTGATGCAGCCACTGTCAGACAAACAGATCCATACAAGTCTTTTTTTTCCTCATCTGAGCTGGAATCTGGATCTAAACTGTTCGGCTGGATAGCTCCACTATTACTCACCGTTTTTGTTGCACCAGTAAAGTTAGGTCGGGTGATATAAGCTAGCAGGAGAGCGTGTAAACAGAGCTCTCAGTTCTGGGTGTTGAAATGGGCGGTGGGCTTGCTCTGGATTCTGGATTTAGAGAAAATGATCTTTTCCTGACATGTACCTTTGCTTTTCTTTTATTGTTAACTGTTCTTCTAAAGTTTGGTCAATAAGTGTTGATGAGTGAGCCATCAGATCTACATCATCAACATAATTGTGTTTACATTTTTAAATAATAAAATGCGGGCACTTTTTTTAAAACTATAAAAACTGAGTAAATTGTTAACTATACCTCGATTTTTTTGGGGGATAAATACAAACAAAAGTTTAAAAAAAAGGAAACTGCACGACAAAAAGAATGTCTGAAGCTAAAGTCTTAATGTTGCTGTGGCCTGAAAGCAGCTTCCGAATCGCAGAAACATTAAAGGAGCTTCAGCCAGACTAAAAATATATACGTTTCCTCATGAAATCACCATTAAATGGATCACCTTATTTATGGCCACAAAAACTTGAGTGAGAGGTGAGGCGGGTCCTTGCACAGCAGCCTTATGAAGCTCCCTACCATTGTTTAACAGCTGCAGAGGCTTCAAAGCCTCAGTTTTCCTGGATGTTTTTTTTTTTCAACTTTTACTGCATTTCACCGATAAACTTACCTGTTCGAGCTTGAAGATGTGCTGGTTAAAGTAATGCTGGAGACGCTCGTTGGCAAAGTTGATGCAGAACTGCTCAAAGCTGTTGCTTTCATAATCTTCAAACCCAAAAATGTCAAGAACTCCGATGGACAAGATCTGAGAAAACCAACCAACCAAAACAAAACAGAAATTTTAGTTAAGTTCTGCGATACATCTTTAATTTCCAAGTTCCCAATTTAAATTTAAAAAAAAAACTAATGTGCTGGAGCATCTTCCATGTCTGTGTTTGGTGGTCTTGCCTTGGTGGTCTCCTCCAGGTCTCTATTGTTGAGCAGAGCGTGGTTGATCCTGAAGACGATCCAGTCAAACAGAGCACTGTACAAAGACTTGGCCATGGAGTCTCGCACTGTTCCCGCCTGGAAGCAGACAATGTATGAGCTCATTAGAAAATACACATTAAAATTAAATGTGAAATCAAAATCCTCTACACGATTGTGCCATTAGGGAATTAAACTGTGGAGGATTTATGGACACAGTAGAGCACAGCCTCCTCCCATCTGAGAACAGGACAAGCTTTTGGAATTGCATTTCACTGTGGACTCAAATCTTTGGACTTTTATCATTCTTGGATGATAGAGAACTAGAATAAACACCACCACACTCTTCTATGGGGTCATGCACCAAACATGACTTCACAGTTTCTATTGATTAACCCCCCCCCAGCAGAGTATTCCACACATCTGTGTAACACATCTCAGCAAAGTGGGCCTTCATGCAGTTTAAGCATGAAAAACCATGAAAGAACGGAACAAAGAGAGCAAAACTGATTAGTTTCAAAGTAAAAAATGAAACTTTGACACTATTGTTCATGAAGGAGCTGATACTTATGACCCGCAGCAGTCCTGGACTGCAAGGATCATCTTTTAGCAGTTCTTCTTTCTTACTCTGCGTTTGAGCAAAAACTGAAAAATAAAAATAAAGATAAAATAAAAAACCTCACCAAAATGTCCACACACCTAGTACCCGGTGAAAATGAACAAAGTGAGTGACACCTCCCAAAAAAAGATGACATCACAGCAGGCCAAAGAGTCAACTGAATGGGGCCAAAATCTATTGTGGGACTCAAAAACCTTTTTTTTTCCTTTTTAAATCCACTAGCAAAACCAAAACACACATCGGGGCTATCCAAAGGAAGTTTTGGAATTATTATGGGATGGTGACCATTTAGTGGCAAAGTTTAAAATGTGATAATTTCCACATTTTCCCATGATATGGGAACAAAATTTTGTGTTCGAGCAGTCTTAAGTCTTCAACTACCTCTGACCTTGGGAAGAGGCAGAATTAAATTGAATTGAATTTAAAAAAAATCCCCTGTAGTGCCAGATACAAATTTTAACTCCTCCAAGGAATTTCCATCTAGTGCCTCTAAATTCCTCAGGCATCATTAGAAGCTACTTGGAATTAAAAGCTGTAGAGTTTGAACAGGGTTTGTGTAGCAAAAGTAGTGTTTCCTTGTTGCTGACACAATTTTTACTGGAATATTGTAAACATTTACCACAAGAATACCTGGATCAAGCTGAACAAAACAATAAGACATATGATATGAACATATTGGGAATGTGAGCGTGGTTAACAAAAAACCTCAGTTGCCAGGAAAATCCCCAAAAAGTACTTCTGCAGATTCTTCTAAAGGTTTTGGAAATCTATGTTATGGAGACAAAACCAACTGAAAAAGTGGATTTTTCTTTTTTTTTTTTCATTGGTCACATGCAGCTCTGAGCAGGCTGGCAGAGGCAGAAAGGAAACAGCCAGTAAGGGCAGGTAAAAAAAAAAAAAAAAAAAAAAAAAGGGGGGGGGGGGGGTTAAAGGGGGGCAAGCAAGGGTGAGGGCAGGTAGCACCATACAAGTCAGTCAGAGCAGTCCAAGTTCGCTGGAACATGGATCCTTCTGATGCAAACGGTGGAGGGAAAGATCCGCCACTCAAACCAGTCTGACACCAACAGGGACGTCAGCAAAACTGGATGAGGACGTGATGCTCCTGCAGGACATTTTAACTGAACTTATCAGAACTATCCTTTAGTATCAAACATTAAAATATATTGCTAAAGAGCGACTGAAAAGTCATTCATCTTCATGACCGGATGTATGTAAAACTTCAGATTGATAAAGGAGTTCACTAGAAAACAGATTTTATTCTAAAGAAAATCCTATTTTTACCACTTTTAGGCAGAACAATTGCAGACCTTTTTGCAACACAGAGCATCTACAGTACCTTATATATAAAAGAATGTTCCCACAAGATAAATCACATCAACTAAAAAAATGTCAGCGTTTAGTTTTCTCACTCATTTGACATTAAACATAACACATTTATAAATGTGATAAAACGGAGAAACCTGATATTCTTAAACAGTTCAGAGTTGATGAGACTGTTGAGACTGCTAAAGCAATGTTGACATGGAGACCACCCAGCACGCTACCAAAACAATCGCCGTTTGTCCGTGCAGAATGACTCCTAAATATCCAGCAGGTCATTTGGAAGTTTGGAGAGGATGCGGAACACAACACAGCGTGTTCTGGGAAAGTCGGAAGTGAAAAGGTGACTGAGGCGCTTTCCTTTGGTTTGTGGCAAAAACACACAAAAAACATCTTCCAACTCTCGCAGTATGAGCACAAGTTTCCTTCCAGAAGATAACAAGCTTGTAAAGATGCTTTATGTATGATATCATGTGGCAAAAACATGTAAGTGTAGTTGATTGTGCCAGGAAAGTCTCCCGGTTTGTTTGTGTTGATCTATTTTCTGGTGTTTCTAGAACAGAAATCCCAACAAAAACTGCCTTCACTTGTCTCTAAACAAACTAAAGGACTTTTATGAATGTTTATTTGTTTGTCTGTCTGTGCGTCTGTGTGGCCACAGTACAAAATCTGACCCAAAGGACTGCGCCACAGAGAAATGAAGAACCACAGCTATGGACCGAGTGCTGAAGGTTTTTTTATGAGTAATTTCCTCTTTAGACTTAAAAACATCAAGACAAAACCTCTTTTTTATGCAAAAATTGGTTTGTCCGAACAAAAAGTAAACCCACAAAAAAAAAAGAGCAGCTGAAACAAATCTATGAGCAGACTGAATATTTAGATTTTGATTTTTGGGGAACTGTGGTCTCAGCTCGATCGTCATCCCGTACTAATCACACCAACAAATCACAACGCAAAAAAATATTACAATTACAACAATAATTCAAAAAGCAAAACAAATAAAAATAAAAATAAAAGCTTTTTTTTTTAATACCGTTTCAAATGGAAGTTGTTTGGCCTGACAATGCCTTCATAAACAAGATATTTCTTTCTGCTGAAGGTCAGTGATTGCTCAATCACCACAGTTCTGGCAAAACGTTCCTCTGCTTTGCCTCTTTTTCAATACTCAAATGTCATCAGCGATGATACCTACCTTTACCGGTTTCTTATTTAATTTTTCATTTCATTTTGATTTCTTAATATTATTTTTCTCCTTTTACATTTTGTACTCTGGAATTTTCTGTTTGGATTTGTAAAATGTATCGTTTTTATATTATACATTTTGCATTTTTAACTGTGATCTTTAGTTTGTTTGCGTAGAGTGATTTGTTGATGTGATTTGCACTTTAGGGCCTCTGTTATTCTTACGTTCTTTTTCAGCATTTTCCCAGTTCCCCTGAAAGAGAAACTAATTAACTTTGTAAGTTTATTTCCTCTTAAAAGCATTTTATCGCAAATATTTACATTTTTTCTTTGAAAAACTTGCTTTAGAGACCATTCTGAAGGCATCACTTTGAAATACAACGTTTAGCCAAGAAAAGAAAAAAATACTCTACTCCAGCAACAATTGATGAGATAAGAAATAAATAAATAAAAGATAAGAAAACAGAAGAATTGAATGAAGTCTTAACTATGAGAATCGTGTTGGAGGAATGACACCTTAACAATTAAGAATTAATTTTCCAAGTCCACTGTTATGTGAAAACCCGATGACCTGTGTACTCTGAACATATTCAGGACTCAAACAAGTTTAATTTGTGAATAAAATTCAGGATTTTACCGCTGCCTTTGTAAGAAAAACATAAATGCGTGTGGTCCTCTTTTTAAGTTGGAGGAGTATGAACTCCAATATGATAGTCTTCTGGAGTCCATTTTCTCCCCTCTGAGTTTCACCAGGATTTGGGAGTAAAACGAAGAAGCTGTTTCAGTGTAATAACACGTAGTAATGTTAGTACATGAATATTGTTCATTTAAAAAAACTCAACATTCTAAAATCTGATGTGCACAAGAGGATGCTACATTAGCAAACTTCAAAACATTTGCAAACTTATGTATTTATTAGAAATATATAGCACTAATCATGATAATAATAAAAAAATAAATATCCAATCACTGATCAGGACGCAACGTCTGATTTTAATCAGGCCTTAAACTAAGGGATTGGACCTCATTTCTGATCACATGATCGGATCAGGACATTCCTAATTTTAACCCCTATTTTGTTTTATTTAAGTCCCATAGACAGTAGTTCCCCCGTCTATTCCAGTTACGTAGAAGTTGCACTTGAAAGGTTTTTTCCAATTGATAAAAAACGATGCATTTGTATCCAAGTATAGCTCTTCAGATTTCTATCGAGTGATCTGTGACCCCCCCCTCAAAAATAAAAAAGAGTCACCTTATAGCAGAAAGATGCAGACTTTAGAAGACCATTTGAGCTACGTTCAGAAAGTCTTAACAACAATCTGCTGCCCGACTGCAAATCTTTAGCAAGAGGCTAAATTTAGTGTAGAGAAAACCACAGCCTTTGCAGTAAAGTGGCAGTAATTTGACACCACTCTGTTTTAGCCTTTGGAAAAAGCAGCTGCAGTCTCACCTCTGAGAGCTTGTAGGGAACGATCAACCGCTCCCCCACAGTCACCGTCTTCCTGGTTGTCAGAGCTTCAAACAGCATCTCTTCTTTAACCTGGAGATGCCAAAAAAGAAAAAAACTTAACCTTTGAATTGTAAATGATGTTGGGATCAAACCAATACAAGAGCAGAGCAGAGCTGAATATGGTGCCACTTGAAACTACCTCCAGCAGCTCTGAGACCACCGGCAGCACCTCTGGGTTACAGATGTCTATGGAGTCATCCCGGTTCTTCCTTTTGTAGCGGATGTTTCCCAGGTGAAGGATGGCAGACAGCAGCGAAAAGATCCTAAACCAGGGTTTAAAAGACATTAACAGTGGCACTTAATGGTGCCCTCCACCTGTCAATGATACTGTAGGGGCACCAGCCCGAAGACTGTTGCCCGGTACCGTTGGATAGTTGGTACCGGGCTGCAGAGAAAAAAAAAAAAAAAAAACACCACCTACATTTTTTTCCCGTTTTATTTGTAATCGGATTCTGAAGGAAGTTTTATTTTGGAAAACTACTGGCGCAGGTCAAGTCGCTTGGTCACACGTGGAAAACACATCCGCTACTTTCTTAAAGCTGGTGCACCGACCGCTATTGAAACCTCCAAGCTAGCAAAGTTAACAACAAAACAAACGTATTTGTAACGTTTCTTTTAGCAGAAAAGAGTCTGTGAGGAAACAGAAGGAAAGCCTTTGACTTCAAAGAAAAAAGAAATCTGTCTGTATCAGATAAAATCCAGAAGTCTTCTCCAAATATGGATTTATTGCAATAGTTGTTCCCACACACCATAATAATAATAATAATATTCAACATCCAGCTGACCAATGTTACACAGATGCTGCTTATAAAATTGCTAGATGGTGGATTTATTTTTATTATATTTAGAAAATAGAAACTTTTGTAACAGGTTGGTTTTTGTTATATTATATAACCACCACACCAAAAGTGATTATTTAAGCTTAAAAATAGAAAAACCATAACTGTTAAGGTCACAAGTGAAAAATATTTTTTTTTTCTGGTGGTTCGTTGATGTCTGCAGCCTGGTCCTCTTGGACGAGTCTGAAGTAGGCGTCTGATTCTTTGACAGTTAAGGGTAAAGGGAATTTCTATATCACGTTTGAATGGTTCTTACACTAAATCTAGTGTACAAATAAAGTTTAAAGCAGCTGCAGATATTTTCCAGAGGATGAAAATAATCTTTACATTCAAAAGTAAAGGGAAAATGGAAGCTAAAAAAAAAAAAATCAAACACCCACTTCAGTCTTGTGTCCGACATTAAACCGGTCTCTGGCCTGGAAAAGGCTAGGGACCACGGCTTTACCAGCACACAACCAGCAAAATGTTGATGTTATCGGGGCGCACAACTGTCTAAATCCTACATCATTGCTCACTGGATACAGTGCATGGACACAACTCACAGTTTGCGGGTGCGGAAGGAAGAAACCCACCATCTCCAGGCTAGCTGAAGCCTTTCAAAGTCAGGTTTCAGGTCTTCTCCTTCGACGGTGAAACAGTCCTATCCGAGGAAAAAAATGTAGAAAATAAAAAATACATTTCCTCACAGCAGCAGCTAAATGCTTTAACATCAACAGACTTTAGTTTCTTTGACAAAGATGTGTACTTTGCAGCTGAAAACAAAAGAGCAGAGGTCCCTGCACCAGACAACATTAATAATAAATATCTGAATAAACAATTACTAAGATGCTTGAGTAAAAAAGAAGAAAACTGACATTCCATCCTGAAGCTGAGGACAAAGCACTGAAGTAGAGCTCCACTTATGGAGAGGAAAAAAGCTGCCACTGAGGTCCCATCAATAAAACCTCTCACACACAACACTAAACAACGAAAAGGACATGTGGATTGGCCTCGTGCAAATGGTGTTTGAGTCACACAGAGCTGTTTGTACATTAATGTCCACTGCTTATGGCTAAAGTAAGGCGTCTATTTTTGCCAGTAAAGCTAATCTTTTTCTTGTGTTTCTGGTGCAACTGTCCAGTCGCTTCCTTCACAAACCTGCAGTGGTGAGAGTTTCTTTATCCTTTGGTTTTGGATCTTTTTCTCTCTGGCTGCCATAATTGTTACATAGTGAAGCTTCAGAGCCGTACTCTGAACATAAAACACACTCTGACCGCCAAAATCATGAGCCTAAGTGTTTGTTTGAACTGTGTGTGTGAGAGTGGAAACAAAAAGAAATGCTCTAATTTTAGCAGAGGTTTACAGATTTAGAAAAAAAATGTTTCAAATGCACTTTTATTCATTTAACAACATGAGGGAAAAGTCCATAAAGTCAGGAGAAACCACAAAAATGAGGACGTCAGGACAGTGATCCACCTTCTCTCTGCATAACACCTGGGGCTCCAACACATAGAATGGAGCTGCACCTGAGAACCCACAGGCCTCGCTGAACATGTTCAGCGTTACAGTACATGACAGCATGATTAGAAAAAGAATGAACAAGCACTGTAGCTCAGGAAGGTTGCCAGGAAAAAAAACCTCTTCGAGCAAAAAAAAAAAAGGGGCGGGGGGAATGAATGCTTGATTGATGCTCCCAAAACTGCTTCTGAACAAACCACAGGATTATTAAAACAATGTCCTGCAGACAGATGAGTCCAAAATGTGCATGTTTGGTTCTGAACCCCAGGCTTATTTATTTATCCATTTATTTTTGTTGCATTGCAGTGAACAGTGGTGGAGGGCGAGTGTTTTGGGGCACATTTGGAAAACCACAGCATCTTGTATTTATTTACCTCGCACCAGTCTGTAAGGCACAGCAGACATGGGAGACTTTCTGGTTTCAAGTGTTTAGTTTGAAAACCACAAGCGAACAAAATCAAAAATATCCATAATACTGACTCCAAAAGAGTGTTATTTATGGCTCATTAAACACATAAGTGCAGAGATCCCTGCAGGCTGTAACGCAGTCAGGAAGCACTCCCTCACCCCCACAGGTAATGATGAAAAAGGCAAAACCACCTGAACTTTTTCTTCTAAATCAAAGACAAAAAAGTGTAGCTAAGCAAAAAAGGAAAACCCACAAATTTGGTAAAACTTCCGCTCCGATCGTCTTTGGAAGTGTTCCTAGTGATGTTTTTAGTAAGATTATGCCATTTTTAGGCTTAATAAAAAAACTTGTAAAGCTAAGTTTGTTACTTTAAGCTTAATTTTCTTTATACATGTCCTCCATCATGAGAAAATGCCATAAGAACTTATTAAAAACCTATAAAACACGTATTTCGGCAGGGTGGGTCTTTAAAATGGTTGTTTGTGTGGCCTGCTTTAGCTTTTCACTTTTTCTTCAAAGACAACGGAGCTGGAAGTGTCAACATTCACACTGAACCATCTTTTTCACTCTCCTTAGTGGTAATCATCATGAAATGGGCCAATAAAAATGAACCCTGCCACTTTCCCTGGAACCTAAGTGAAGGTAAAAAGATGGTTTTCAGACTCTTAGACGCAAAACTAAATTCAGCAGAGAAAGAGGATTAACAAAAAAGAAGAAAAAAAAGAAATTAGGAGAGAAGATGAATCATTACAACTGTAGTGTTCTGTAGACCAATAAGAAAAAAAGGCGCAGGAACTGATGACCCAACAAGTCACAACCCCTTTTTGTTTGTCGACTCATTTCTTTATTGAAGCCACAGACTCAAAAGGGAGGAAGAGGACTCAGTCCAAAAAACATGTTGTTCTGAAAGCACATTTAGATTACCATGCTACTGCTTCACATCATCATTTCATTATAGTGTTCATTGAGGCTCTAATACTTTATGTAAAAATGCTGAGTCAACAATCAAAAAAGATGAGACAACATACCACTACCAAAAAGAAACACAACCAGGAAAAACAATAAAGCTGAAGCGGACAGGAACCCCAAAAAAAGCACTAAAGAAAGCAAAGGAAGGAGCAGGGGTGGAGAGCTGAACCGTGACCAGAAAGGGTGCAGTCATCTGAAAGCTCGGAGGTGAATTAGGACCAACACTTCTGGACAAAAGGGAAGACGCGGGAACAGCACGAATACTGACCGGTTCACCGTCATAGTAACTGTCCCAGTGCTGATGCCGGGGTGTCTTTGTCATCTGCAAGCGTTAGGACAGAGTTCACAAACGGCGAGGTCAGAGAGAAGCAATCAACATGAAGTCAAATTATTATATGAGAGCGGAGCGGCTGGATTACTCTGAATGGATCCAAACATTACTGCGTTAGAAGGACAAAAGACAAAAAAAAAAGCATTTATGCAACAAACGTGCTGTTCCAGTCTCACGGGTTCACGGTCTCTAGAAGGCCTGCATGAGGTTAGCAACTGGAAAAAGAAACATTTTTTAAATGTCTCAAAGATTTTCTAACATTTCTAACAAACTCCCAGGGCTAAAACATGCAAAAGAGACAAAACATTCCCACATGCATTGCTGGAGCACATTCTTTGTAGCAAAGACTCCCCTTCTGTTACACATTCAGAATTAAGACC